>VZTV01025608.1:0-19784 GCA_013400875.1 Anhinga rufa
GGGGCTAAACCACGACACAGACTATAGTCACCCCTCACAATCTTCCAGTCATGTGAGTCGTCCCACCACATTTCAGTTATTCCTATGATATCATAACTTTCTGACTGGGCACAGAGCTCCAGTTCCTCCTCTTTGTTCCCCAGACTGTGTGCATTGGTATGCATACACTTGAGGTGGTTGGTCTTGTGGCTTTCATCTTGGGAGGCAGCTAACGAACATTTGTCGCTGCGCTGGTTGGCCTGGCTTATACCCCAGTTGGTTGAAACGGCATAAGAGTTGCCACTTTGGACACCCCCCCCGCCCCCAAAGTCCTTCAGCTGAAAACAATGTTAATATATTTATTATACATACAGACCCATATGCTTTGAATTCTTATACTGTGCTGTAAATTAGCTTGCAACAAGTTTCTCTCACATTTAGTTGCCATGCAATTGTTTCTTAAATAGCTTTTCCACACGGTCGCTGTGTGTAGTTTGAGAGAAGAAATTAGAAAAGGATTTATACCACTGTGTCTGTGGGTTCTGTTATAAAATAGCTATCTTCCTTGGGGAATAAAGAGAAAGTAAAAGCTTTCCAAAAGCTGAAATATGCAGTGTACAAAGCCAATTTTTGGTTTTAAGTAACTGAGTGTATCATGTAAGATTCCAAGCTAATATGTGTCAAAGCACATTTAGATTGTTACAGCCGCTGGAAATACAGAGAAGATGGTAACTGTAAATAAACTGATGATATTTTCAACCCAAATAATGCCTTCCAAAATTTGGATTCAGGCATCAGTCCCCAGTGAAAAGACTTATGTACCATAAGGTCTCAAAATAAAATACTGTTATGAAATAAATCTTTTCAATAACACTGCAGTAGAAGCTTCTGTAAGTATGGTGGTAATGATCAGGAGTTTGAGGAAGCAGGTAGAGGGGCTTGCTTTTTAAGGCCATCTGACAATATGAAGAATATGATGCTATTGGCTTTAAAACACTGGTCAGACATCCTTGGAACCACAGAGATTGTAGTTTTAAAACTACATTGTACATTTAAAATGTATATTTTAAATCCTTTTCAAAATCCCTAGATCTCTAAAATAGAAGTTCAGATCGCATATGAAAACAAAAGTACTCATGTTCCTCTTGTATGAGCTCATCCTCATTTGCTTAAATGTACCAAAACAAGATTTTCAGAGATGTCAGCCACCTAGAGAGCTTTCATAGGGTGTCTCTGCATCATGCTACTATGATGTGGGCTCTGAGTCTGCGTAAGAGGGAAGAAGAGCTGTTATAAAAAGATGGAAATAGTAATGAGAACAGTGATGAGATACAAATGAGGATGCAAAGAACAAGGAATCACTGAACCTGGAATGAAATGCGTTCAGAAAGAAACTCATGACAGGATAAAGAGCAAGAAAAATTAGTAGGGGGGGAAAAAAGCAATAAGTGTATATTTAAACAATATCATTTGACCTCAAGAATGCTTGGGCAAAATACAAAGACAGCCTGTAAAAGAAAAACAGCACCTTTCTTAAAAAACAAACAAACTATCAAAAAAATCAGATGTGTTCCAGATATTTGGACTGACAAACCACTTTGTGCAACCAGAATTCTATCTATATACTTATAGGATAGCTGAACAGCAAAACAGGCAAATTAAAGTCATGTGCCCTATTTGTCAAAGCAACACCAGACAGCTTCAGTAACTCGATGAGGCCCCACTCTTACTGCTTAATAGCACAGTGCTTATAAAACAACTCAGTCAATTCCAGTATATGAGCTAATGTACTTAAAAAAAAAAAAAAAAAGAAGTGCTTGAAAGCCATACTACTGTTTATATAAAATGTAGTAACTGCTTCTTAATATCCATTTAACATGTGTGGTTTTTTCCAGCATTCTGCAAAGATGGTTTCAATCTGTCCACAAGCCATTTATTTTTTTTTTCTCTTGGTTCTTGTATGCTTGACAGTAGCATACTTGAAATTATCTCTTCTATCTATGGGCCATCAACTATTGCCATCTGTTGCACGCAGTTAGGAACAGAGAACGTGCTCTGCTGAGAGGAAAGGAGAATGGAAAGAGAGAACTAAGAAGGAAAATAACTCTTGCTCTATGAGTGGAGAACCATAGTTAATAAAGTTTGTATTGGAAAACTACCTAACATTGTTTTTATGCTAATAATGAGAGCTTAAGAATTACTGAAATGCATGTTATTAACCATTAGATCAGTTACAATAACTATAGCCAGAGTTTAGCTAGCTATGTGAGTGTTGCACAGGGACAGTAGATACCGGAGGCAGTGTGCCTCACAGCACAGGCTGCTGGAACCCTTCTGGAGGTTGCAAGTGGTAATGATGCAGTATTCAGCAGCTAAATCAGTCTACAAGACTCCATTTGAGGAGATGAATCCAGAGAATCATATGAGGAATTTATGCTTGTGCATATTTACATACATAGATTTATAGTGAAGGAGGAAGAGACAAAATGGGGACTGTCTCTCTGCTTTTGAATCCCTTTGATTTTTGCCTCGTATGCTTCTGTAGCACATCCTGTCATGATATGTTCTATTTTTGCCTGCCTCAGCCCATAAGTGAAGCTCTCCCTGGTATTAACAGTACTATGCAGTAAACTCACAATGGGGCTTGGCAAGCACTTCTAGTGAGCACCTGGTTATCTATCTATCTTGTCATGGTCTGACAGGTAGTAGTGTGTTGTGAAAAGCTTTGAAATGTCATTCTGCAGATTTCAATTCCATGACTGGCTCCAGGATTTAAAAGCAGCTACATCTAAGGTTGTCATGATTATTATTTTTTTAAATGCAATTACTGAGTGACTTTCCAAATATAGGTCTCTCAACTTGGAATTAGAGAAAGTTATTTTTTAGTCTGTATGACTGGCAGCAAGTAAAGAAATGCTGAATTAATATAGGTTCAAGAAAAGGTCTGTTTAACTGTCTAACATACCATAATTAAAATGTGCCATTGTAGGTGTTGATTGCAGTTAACTTTTTTTAACGTACTCTAATTTACCCCTGTTCTCTATCAATACGTTTATACATAGCACTGCCCTCTACAAGTGTCAGTCAGGACTGCTCACATGTTTATGGTTAGCTTTCCCATAGGAAGCTGTAAATCCTAGGGCTAATAACTAATAAATACTTTGAGTCTGCTTATGGAAGTGTTTTTAGTTCCGATATCCACAGCAAGCTGTAAAATGCAACTGACAGTGCTCATGTTTGTTTATGGGAAGGTCATTTAGAGAAGATTAATCTGATTCCCCCTACTCAACCCTTAAATGAATAAAGTGGAGCACTTGTTGGATATAGAGGCCAAAGATGCTGCAAATACTTGAAAGGAAATATTTTGAGCAATATTTTTAGGTGTTATGACCTGTAAAACTATAATGGCTAAACATTTATTGCTAATAAAAATTTATTTAGAATACTGTCTATTTCTCTACAGCGATGCTTCACTAGTTTATAAAGAAACTAAAAGCAGAACTTGCAATTAGTTGACCTTGCAGAAATCTGTTCCAAAATGGTTTAACAATCAACCGTATGTAAAATTGAGCTTAGTTACAACAGAAGAATAGAGGAAGGAAGAGAAAGAACACTTGGCCATCTACATAACTGGAAAACTGTCTTGCCCTAAACCTTATTGTTTTGGACAAAGTCAGTAAATGAGCATCCCATCTGGTATAGTTTTAAAGAAAAGCAAGCCCTGTCTTTTCTGAGCAGCTGTACTCTTATAGTCAGTGGCAGACACAAAAGGAAAGGAAGTAAACAAATGCAGGACTGGCAGGTCTTAGGAAGAAGTAATGGAGATTCCAAAATCTGCAGGATTTACTGAAGCCATGGAGAATTTTGTATACTGTGCTTGTGTTGTATTTTCACCTTCACTACCCTCTACCACAGCCCTTTGTGTTCATTTGCCCTGACAAGTTGTTCACAGAAAAATGGCTGCGTAGGATCAAACCAGAGGAAGTGGTAGAAAGTACTTTCATTAGAAGACATTATGATCATAGAATCATAGCATGGTTTAGGTTGGAAGGGACCTTTAGAGGCCATCTAGTCCAACCCCCCCTGCAGTGAGCAGGGACATCCCCAAATAGAGCAGGTTGCTCAGAGCCCCGTCCAGCCTGACCTTGAATGTTTCCAGGGATGGGGCATCGACCACCTCTCTGGGCAACCTGTGCCAGTGTCTCACCACCCTCATTGTAAAAAATTTCTTCCTTATATCCAGTCTAAACCTACCCTGTTTTAGTTTAAAACCATCATCCCTTGTCCTATCGCAACAGGCCTTGCTAAAGAGATTGTCCCTATCTTTCTTAGTAGCCCCCTTTAAGCACTGGAAGGCTGCAATAAGGTCTCCCCGCAGCCTTCTCTTCTCCAGGCTGAACAACCCCAGCTCTCTCAGCCTGGCTNTTCACGTCCAGCTTTCGCTCCCCAGTACCCCCAAGCCCTTCTCCGCAGGGCTGCTCTCCATCCCTTCATCCCCCAGCCTGTATTGATACCAGGGGTTGCCCCGACCCAGGTGCAGGACCTTGCACTTGGCCTTGTTGAACCTCATGAGGGTCTCACAGGCCCACCTCTCCAGCTTGTCCAGGTCTCCCAGGATGACATCCCATCCATGATGATGGTAAATTTGAAAGACTAAGTATTTACCTTAGTAGTGCTTTAAGCTTTTCCCCACTGTCTGAGAAAGCCGTCATAATTAGGACATTTTAGGTCCTTGTTTTAAGCCAGTGAATTTTTTGTGCCCATACTGAACATATTATCGAGTACAAGTGTAGTTTCAAAGAGCAATAGCCAATACTTGTGTTTTAACTATAATATTTAAGAAGGTTGTTTTTATCTGATGATAGTACCACCATTATATGATTAAGGATCTGACAGACTGTCAGAAGTGGGTTAAAATAAGACAGCTAAAACATGGCTGGCTCTGAAATGCTTGCTCTAACAATCACTGCCAGATGTGAACAGTTTATCTTCATGTGTTAGGCTGAAAACAGTGGCAACTCAGCAGCAGATCTATGACCCTCTATTATCCTGTGAGGCTGATGCTGAGGGGCAATGGCAGCTTCAGATATTTGATTTTCTTCTGCTGCTGTGAGTGTGTTGGGAGTTTCAGGCTGTGGACAGATATCCAAATCCATTTGCTTCTATGTTGGCTGAAGAGTTTGATTTGTCCATAATGAGTTAAAGAGACATCTGACAAGCCATTCATCCAGCAGATTTGAGAGGCTAGTGAAATGGAGTGGGAGTCTAAATATGAGGAGCTGGGGACTGTGATTTAGTTCTTACTGCATCTCAGCCAACAAAGATGTGCCTAAAATATACGTGAGATGTAGAAGGGTTAGCATTACCTTCTGTTATTTGGTCAAATATTATTTGAACACCTAGTAATTCAGTAAATGTATTTTGGTTTACATTAATAGCTAAGAGTAAAGGACCCATTTTGACAACTAAGTATTCTTTCCAACTAACAATACTTGGGCTATCTAGTGACTAATCTCAGCCAACATGCCACAAATGTTTTGCAAAAGTGACAGTGGACAACCCTACATAAATCTGTCTTGCTTTGCTCATTAGATTAATGACAATTCTTGTGTAACTTTCAAACTGTTAGTATATGTACTGTGGGTAAAGTTGTCAGCCATTCTTGATGCAAGACTAATGATCAGTTGCAGTACATGCAGCTCCTAACTGCATATTTGAAATACAGTGAAAAACACAAAGCCTATTCCTGATGCACCATGCAGGGCTCTCAAAGGACAATTTAGTTCTTACTACAATGCTTAGTATCATGAGGAATAATTTTGTTCTCATGACCTGTTTCCCTTATGTACTTCAGATTTCTCTCCTAGCAGTGGATTTGTTTTGTGGATGTAAAGTAAAATTATCTACCTATTTTTCCCTTAAAGTTGTTTTATCTTCTAAGATTTGATCCCATATATCCGATATATTCCTTATATCCAGGAATATAAAGACTAAATATAAAAACCCAAGGGTAAAACTTATATATATATATATAAAACTTTGGATCTGCAACTGTGGGCAAGGGTATGAAGCTTTATTTTTGGTATCAGCAATTATTAGTCTATCTACAGGAGGGCTTTAGGTGTTGCTAATATTTTACTCTTAGTAGAGGTTAACTCTAGCAGTAGGATTGTCACTGACAGACTGCTAATATGTTGTTTCTGGCTTAATACTTTGTCCATGCCAGAAAGGCAGGTGTTAAGGTTTATTCAGATTCTGATTTTGTTAAATGAAGCCTAACTGGACGTCACCATGCCTGGCAGGTGGATTTTATGCATTTTGTAAAGTTATTGTCAGATCTGTAGTCCTATTCAGCTTAAAAGAGAGGTGTTTTGAAGCACTAATAGGTTGCCAAACCCAGACTTTAGGCCTAAGCAGGAGGTGAGGTCTGAAAACTAAAAATTGTCATTGTTTAATACTGTGGAGAAGCTGTTTGGTCCAGCTTTTCCAATAACAGTAACTCCATCAGTGTCTCACAGTAACAATTATCTTCAATCTGTCTTTTAATCTTTTATGGCTTCAATCAGACCTTCAATATGTGTTTTTTAATTGGGATTATCAGAGGCTGCCTGATTTGTCTGAATGGTATTTGGAACAATTATTTAAAACAGAATTTCTGAATTGGATTAGAGAATAGATGAACATAAATTGATAAGATTGATAAGAGATTAATTTGTCTCTTAATAAGGTGTGCTTAACAACTTTCTGGCAGTACGTAAGCTCAGAAAGCTTATGAAGTCTTCTTTCAGTATCGATGTCTTTCCAGAAAGATTGTAGGATTTGAGCATGGGGATGTTGCAATTTGTTAGATGAACTATGCAGGGCTGACCCTGAATGAAAAAATTATTTCTGGCTCCACAGAGCAAAGACGAAACCATTCAAAATGTATAAACTGGGGCGGCCTAATTCAGAGGGGGTTTTGTTTGTCTTTTTCTTACTCATTAAAAGCAACTTTATGGAAATGAAAAGGCTGTTCTTATGAAAGTGTTGGCTGCTTGGAATTTGATCTGGAAAGCCAGCTGACACACTTAAAAGCAAGTTTCTGTTTCAGCATTTATATTAGCAGCTATAAGGCTTTTATCTCTTTCAGCAGAAAAAAATATTGTCAAATGTAGGCTCAGCAACATGGTTTCAATAAAATGTTTCTACTAATCAAGCTAACAGCCTTATAGGAAATTAATTTGAAAATTCCCTTGAGACATACTTATGTATATGAGTAATACAGTGAGTTAGTTCCCTTCAGGCTTACTTTTAAAACTATTTCAAGCCTGAAGTCATGTAAACACTGACAGTCTGTTACATCTAGACTTTGAATTGCACAGAAGACAGAGTACAATTCTGTATCCGTTGGATCCATTCTGGATGCAATGCATCCTCTCTAAATAAGGAGAGTAATGCCTCATGGCTCTAGGCTGACTGTTGAGACCTGTTGACTGTTAAAGCATCTTACCAAAGTCACCATGCTGAAAAATCTGAATTCTGGCTAAGAGAAACAAAACCTCAATATTGGAGTTTTGTTATTTGAAGCCTTTGTAAAGGCCATCTGTTTACTTTCTTTAGTGAAAATATAACTATGGAAAAGCTGTTTGCAAACTAAAATGTCCTCAAGAGGATGCTTAAGCATCTGAAATATCTTGAGTTGGCTAGGAATGGACTACAGCCAGTGGACCCCTTGGTTCCAGTTCCATGAAGGGGTAACAGATAGATAAATATATGGCTATGCACAGGAATGGTGCTGAATAGGCCAAAAAATATCCTGGAATCCACTGATACCAAGGGAATTTTGAGACGAGTTCAGCATAGCTTTATCCAAAATCAGAAGCCATAGTCATTTCCTTTCTTGTCTCACAGAAGAAAATTGGGTTAACTTGATATCTGGCTGTTTGAAAGGGATTACATAACCTCTATTGCTAGTGTTTTGTAAGAAGATTTAGGATTAACTGCTTGAACTGGTGCATACCTCTAAAATTTACTTTATAACTTTCTGCACCCATTCCTAAGAATAATTCTATGGAAAGGACACAATGACATCTTAATTAACTTTGGAGCTCAGTACCACCAGATACTCAGTCATTATTATCTATAGGAATCCATGATATTTCCTTTTGGTTGCTTTAAAAGCAATCAGGAATCACATCTTCAGGTATTACAGGGGTGTTTGGGAACAGTGTAGTTCCACATCAGACCAAAATCTTTTGACAAGCTCTGTGTTTTAGCCATTTCTCCTGTGAGCAACAATTAGAGGCATCTCTGTAAGAATGGAAGCGAACTGATGGTGCACGGAGTTTAAAATAATTGTGGGTAACCTCTTAATCACAAGTTTATTTCAAAAAGAGCAACTGGTGCTCTTTAAGAAATAACATTTTATGCCTTGTGGATGATCATAGTGCTCTAGAGTTAGTCATGAGACCTGTTGCAGTTTTACTTAACAGATAATACCTGGGAGTGTAACAGGCTTGCATTTTTATGTATTAAACTGAGGTGGATTTCAAAGCCCATAATCTGTAAAATGATGTATGATGACTGAGTAGTTGCATGCTGTCCTGGTTTCAGCTGGGATAGAGTTAATTTTCTTTGTAGTAGCCAGTATGGGGCTGTGTTTTGGATTTGTGCTGAAGCAGTGGTGATAATGCGGAGATGTTTTAGTTTTTGCTCAGCAGCGCTTACACCAGTCAAGGACTGTTTCAGCTCCCCGTGCTGTGCCGGGTGCACGGGAAGCTGGGAGGGGACACGGCCGGGACAGCTGACCCCAACTGACCCAAGGGATGTCCCACACCATATGGTGTCATGCTCGGTATATAAAGCTGGGGGAAGAAGAAGGAAGGGGGGCCACTAGGAGTGATGGCGTTTGTCTTCCCAAGTAACCATTCCGCGTGATGGAGCCCTGCTTTCCTGGAGATGGCTGAACACCCGCCTGCCCATGGGAAGCAGTGAATGAATGCCTTGTTTTGCTTTGCCTGCGTGTGCGGCTCTTTCTTTCCCTATTAAACTGTCTTTATCTCAACCCCTGTTTCCTCACTTTTACTCTTCTGATTCTCTCCCCCATCCCACCAGGGTGGAGTGAGCGAGCGGCTGCGTGGGGCTTGGCTGCTGACTGGGGCTAAAACACGACACATGCATGCATTGCCAGGTGAATGACAATTAGCAATCATATTGGACATGCAAAGACTTGATATGCACCAAAGTGTGCATGTTAAAAAGTCTGTCTGTTTGGGCTGGGTCACAGGTTTACTGGCAAAGATGTTTCTCTTACTGATTTCTTACTGAAGATTGTGGGCATGTGCTCCTGCTTTTATTATTGTTAGATAAGTTCCATTTGCAGATTTCTTTTTGCCACTTTTAAGAAATGAGTAAAAAAGATCATAGCTTGACTTTCAAGGTGCTCTGCAGTAATTTTAGGGCTGAGAGTTTAAAAATAATATATATCCACTTGTAAAGTGATCTAGTAAAAAGAGCCATTAAGCAGAGAAGAGTAATGCATTCCAGGACATTGTTCCAACTATCCTAGCAAAACCCCTCAGTGTTTTACTTGGTGAGGAAGAAGCAAGAAATAGCAGATGGATTGCAGATGGGTTGCCAAACACTCCCAGATGATGCCAGCTCTGACTAATACCAGTCCTCCTTATCTTCCTAAAACCCCCAGTTGTCCTCACAAACAATTGATTGTTTCATCTGTAACTGTAGCCATTTAATTATGTATTCATAAGCTTTGGAGGTCATGAAACAAGCTAGTGGAAACTTTGAGAAATGGAAATAGGCTTATACAGAGGGACTGTGTTTCAGTATGAAGATCACTTCTTTTCACAGATGCTGTGCAGTAAGCTGTGGAGCTTCATTTTGGTAACTAATGATGGGTCAAATACAGTCCCATTAGATTCAGTCTGATGGTAGCATGATGAAAGACAGGAACTCTGTCACGTTAGTGGATAAGGCAGCTCTGGAAGGTGCTCTCACCTTCCTCCCAGGTGGGTGCTCTTGTTACCAGTCTGGTGACAGACTGTTTAAAAGGCAGTGTGCACTTAAGGATTGATAGTAAGCCAGTGGGAACTGCAGACAGCCTTTATCTATTTCTCTAGAAACTCTATGGCTGGTGCATGAAGGCAGTATCTTCCTAGTGTTGTCAGGGCTATGAAGAGACTTAGAAGACTAATTATGGCTTGAGATTTCTTTCCTTTCTGACACAGATAGATCCTAACTAAAATCAAAGCTTTTTCCTCAATGCTTTCAGCAGTACAGGAAGGCGCAACTCTTCAGTAGATTGAAAGACCAGAATCTTCTTTACTCACTTATCCCTGTGGTTTAGTGGTCAATTTATTTTTTTTTTAGTAGGAGCTCTAGAAATGCTTAAGATAAAGATGAAATTCTGAAAGCTTCTTAAAAACCTTTGCTTGCATGAGTGGGTTCAAGACTGGAGCCCTAGTGGCAGTTTCTCAGAAGTGTGTGTGTGGTGAGGTTAGTTGCAATGGGATGATAACAACTTGGGAGTTTCCTTTCATGTGCCACTTAATTTTCCTTTCCAATCTGGTGGGTGTTCACTTGTTACCTCAAAGAAGGTGCAAGATAAATTAAAACATTATGGATATACTTTTCAGTATGCCTGTGATGCTTGCTACTATATCTGTATTGAGTTCATAGAACCAGTAGTATAGAGCAATACTATACAAATAATGATTCTTCCCAATACCTTCTTCATGAGTAACAAAAGAGCAAGCGCTACTTGCTTCTGTTAATTCATTCCTTCTATCCAATGGAGATATGCTGAGATAGAAATGTTGTATCTTCCCTGCTCTTCCCCATCTGTCTTGAATAATTAGGTGCTCTCCTAGACAAACCACAGTTAATCTCTCTGTATAAATACAGTGCATACACTCTGTGGCATGTAATATGAAGCATTAGACAGTATATAGAAGGCTATGAAGGCTTAATGTGAGTGAGTCTGTGAAACACATTTGTACTTCATTCTGAATTTGAAGAGCATAATAGCTTAAAAACATGATCAAGTTAAGCCTTATACCTGTTCAGAGATTTTCTCGTTGCTGTTTTGCCCAATTTAAGGGTTCCTTTTTAGGGCTGAGTAGTTTATTTCAGTATCCCCTCCTAACAAAGGGTTTATTTTACCTCCTTGAAGAGTATCAGGGCTTCCTTAGAACAAAACTGTTACTTTTTCCTCAAGTTTAGTATTTTTAGCTTGCTAAACAGCTTGTGCTACATAATGTTTTAGTCTCATAAATTTCAATTTAGGATAATGATACTTAATACAAATTTTTTATGCATTAAAGACCTATTCCAGCTCTTTTGGAGTACACCTGATTTTTGTTTGGGACTTACACATTTCCAGTTTTCGCATCACTTTCTTGTCCTGGATTGTTGTATAAGGATAAACAAATTCCTTGTATTTCATGCATATGTGTTCCTGTTACCATCTGGGTTTTTTGTAGGTGTCTCTTGTTACTTCTTTTGGTTTAAGTGTTGGTTTTCAAACAATAATGTTAACATGAGATGGTAAATGAAGAAAAAACTGAAGATTATTGGAGTCGGATTGGAGCACATCTTCTGTTTTTACTAAAGAAAAAATTGTCTTAAATTTCTATTACTGCTGTGTAAAAAAAATACTAAATCTCTTTTGATGGAAAATTGGGTTTCTCAGATGAGAAAACATTGGACAGTGTGATTATTACTTTGTTTTGTCAAACTGAAAACTTCTCAGGAAAAAAAAAGCTTGTTTTGAAAGGGTCTGATCCAATGGTATTATTCTTTTGACAATAAACTGTGTAGTGTAAAATGGCCATCTGCTTTGTGAGATTTTTATTTAAGATATCTCATGCCCGTGTTTCCTTCTGGATTCTCAGCCAACTTGTGAGTTCATTTTTAAGGCAGACATTTTTGGGGGTTTTGCCTTTTTTTTTTTTTTGTCAAAGTTGGTGAACAGAATGACAGGATTATTTGTGGTTTATAGTATCAAATTCCTGATTACTTCATGTCTGATCTCTCCTGTCTCTTTACATAGTGTTTTATACCCCAAAAGGCTACTATGGAATCTCTTCTATCATTGGAACCAGCGTTCATCCCCAGTTTTGACACATGGATATTTCTGTTCGTTTACTCCCTCTTGAATCTTCTCGGACCTTACTGCATTTCTTCTGTTTGTTACCTGTCTGTGTTCTGAGATTCTGCTGTTGGCCACTATCTGTCCTTCTCTGCTTCTGGCTCTTGCAGAATATTATCTGCTTGCTTTCTTTATTACTTCAGCAAGAATTAGTTCTTTATGTTTTCCTTTCTTGCAGTCCCTTCAAAACAACTCGAATTCTTTTGAGGTCTGCCAATATCTGGTTATCAAAAGTTGACCTTCTAGAGCATATGCAGAGTTAATGACTGTTTTTTAACTGAGCAAATGTCTTTTTACTTAAATATAAACCATATTTCATGTGCAGGAAGTCTCTTTGGATAGGAAATTGTATATGGAATATCCTCCTATGAACTAACTATTTCTGAGCATCATGGCTGGCTATACAGAGCTGTATCAGCTGGCCTGCAGTAATTTGTCTTCTTTCAATAAACCCAGCACCACTGGTTGTGACTGCTTGTTCCAAACTGTTGTCTTCCTGTAGTGTTCCTGGAACAATTCTCAGAAAGTTTCCCATGATGGTTTCCAAGTCAAAAGTCGAAAGCGGTGTTTCACTCTTCTCCTTGTCCTATCTTTTGCTTTTAATACTGTCAGCAGAGTGTTCCTGAAATGTCGCATTCGTTCCCTTGGCTTATATGACTGTGCTGTTTGAATTTCTACATCTCTAATCACTCTTCTGTCAGAGGATTGTTTTTTCTCTGGCTAGTCTCACTTTCCAATACAAATTTAGCTTTCCCCTCTGATGACAAGTTTAACCTTTAGACCAGAGGTCTGTGTCCTTGTCAATATTGAAATCTTAAGCCATTACTTTGTTAAGTTTCTCATTAATGGGCTGCAGAAACATGCATAAAACCTAAGGTCTTTCATCCACCACCTCTCTGATTACTCTACAGAATCTGTGCTGTCATTCTGCCCGCCATTCACTTTCACAGTCAGGTGTTTTTCTTTAGAGAAAGCCTTTACCCAGCACTTCATATCTAGGTGACATCTAAGAATTACCATTTTTTTGTTCTCACAGATGGCTGCTAGCTCTCGAGACCAATAGTGACTGGCCTGCAGAGGTTTGTCATCTGTCTTTTTAAATACCCAGTCCCATTTGTCGTGATGTCTCTTTTCTTAGTGAGAGGGGAGCAATTACTTGATTACTTTGGATCGAGAGCCAAAACTGTTGTCTAACTGACATTTAAACACTGTCAGTTCTTTCTGTTACAATACAGCTTTCCTAATTCAGCTGCACAGATCTGTTCTTCTCTAGCCTCTCCTTATTTTGTCTTAGTTACTAGAATATTCATTTTGCAGACACTGAGAGATGGGAGTCTTTATGTGCTTATAGTAATGCAAAATGCAGCTTTAAAAACAATTCCTGGGGCCACTGTTTGATCCCATCGCCCCTTTATTAGTGTCCTTACGCTTGCTCCCATTCTATAGTCACACCCAGGTTGCTTGTCTTTGTTTCCACAGCCCTTTCTAGCTGGTTCTTGCGTTTCATTTAATTTTTGAAGTTTCCGTTTCCTCCTATCGGAGGTGAACAAGCATAAATATACAGTGATACAAACATGATTATATTCCTATTGCAGAAAGTACACTTAACAACTATGCTAGTGAAACTTTTAAAAGTAGACTAGGCTTAGGACAGTGTGGATTTGGGGAGGCGGAGGGAAACACAGGGAAGCAATTAGGCAGCCCTGGTCAGCATGATCTCAGCATATTAGCTGTCTGACTTGAGATGCCAGACACCTTATAAGTCTTGTTGTTGCTTTGGCTTCATCATACAGACTTTTAAGAGTGTGCTTGGTTAAGTTTTGGACCTTTGTGATATGCAAGTATGTGTTTAGTTGTTGTCGCATAGGTGATTGATACATTTCCAACAGAAAAATTTCCTAGCCGTAACTTTCATTTTCACAAGATTGAGAATTGGCTTAAGGATTCCAGGAAGCTTTAATGCAAAGCATGAACTTGGTCCTGAGTTACTTTTTTATACATCTGAGCTGGATTGGCCATGACTCTTACTGGAACAGCAATACTAACAGATGTTATCCCTTGTGTAATTTCCAAAGACAGCCACACTGGTTGACACTTTCAAATAATAAAAACAAAACCAGTCATGCTAAGATATTAGCCGTCTTAAAATTGAGTGTATGTAGAGGGAGGAGGGTCTTCTTTAAGTATGCTTGTAAAAACTAATGGGAAGCTATTGGAGCAGTAAATTATTTTGGGGAAAACAATCATGTTTGCTGTCAGACTTATGGAATGACATAATAGAAGGTTGTTCCCAGTAGTCATTCCTGTTTATCAGGCATAAATAAATAAAGTGTATTCCTATTCTATATAGCAGCTGCCTTACACTTGTACAGCTGTGAATGTACTTCTGAAGGTAGGTTTTTCTTTTTTTCTGGCATAGTGATGGTCTATTAAGACTCAGAGTAACCAGGGATCTGTGTCTATATTTGTGGGGTTTTTGCTGTTCTTTACTGCTAGGTCCAAATTTTACTGAAATATGGCCCAGATTTGATCTCCAAAATGTAAGGTTTCTGTTGTCTCCTGCTAATTTTCTGGTGCTAGCCATCATCAGCCAAGTTTCCAGATTAAATAGCCTATTTCTATATTTATTTGACTGCATTTGGTGTGGTATGTCGATCAGAAAGTAGTTTGGCTTCCAAAATACTACTCTATCTTAGAAAAGAAACTAATCCTGTTCAGAGCAGACAGGATTTTTTATTTTTAAACAACCAAGATTTATATATAGTTTTTTGTTTTGGTTGGCTGCATCACTTATTAAGCCATAGCACTTCTCTCTCAAAGCCACCACCTCAAGAACTTTAATGTAAACTAAATTAAAATTTTGGAGTTCATGTTTTATTTCCTATCTGCAAGGAAGAGTATGATTTAAATACTGAGATCAGAAATAGCTGTCTTTCCCTGTTTCCCATTGTGGGGCAAATGATCTGGAGTTCATTCCATGTAAAATACCGTGACCAGTGAGAATTGCATTTGAACAGAATAAACCTTGCAGAAAGCTTATTATTCTGGAGTATTGCAGTAACTGGACTTGAGATTCCTCTACAGTTGCTTTCTTAACAACTGTTGGAGGAGGGGAAGAGAGTAGTACATCCAAATGGCATGCCTAAGAAAAGAATATAAATTACCCTTACTGTTTATTTGCCTTTAAAGCCTGTCTGCTAAAGTTCTTAGCATTCAGATACCACTGTGATAGGTGCATTATAATAGAATAACTCGTCAGAGTTTTAGGCAAAATAGAATGTGTCCTCACTTACCCTGTTCAAATTTGTCCAAATGCTATTATTATATAGAAGCATAAAAGACCAAATTAACAACAGAGACTTGGAAAGTTGTTGACTTTGTAATTTTTTAATGAAAAGGGGGAGCTTTGTGTTTAGTAAGGCCCATTCCTCCCGAGCAAATGACGTAGACAAAATCAAATTCAGAGGAAGAGCCTGGCTGCTGCTGTAAAATAGGTGGAGAATTTCCAGTGCATACTTATACTGATGCCCTCTGCATCTTGCCAGGCTAAATGTGTTGCACTGGAAAAGGTTTATAATGGTTAATACAGGAACACTTTATCCACAGCAGTTGGACTTGGATTGATGTTGGCATAGTATTCTCAAGCACACATTGAATAAACTTAGCCGTGCCATTTTAACAAGCTAGTGTCTCTAGATTAGCAAGAAATAGTTGCTACTTGACCTTGCCCGAGTTGCTTTGCTATTGTTTTTTCCAGTTCTGGAATGGACAGAACACTGTTTGTCCATAAATCTTAAAATATTCTGAAAGCTGGTAAATATAGTCATGCAGAACTGCTGTCATGGCCAACACACAATAGCTAGACGTGAGATGAAGAAAAATACTGTGTTACTCAAAGAGCCTGATTCCTCAGTTTCTAACAAACTGAAACTCTGAGACAACTTGTGTTACGTTTGGGAGTGTAAGAGGCCACCTACCTCAACAGCAATTCATATGAAAGTATTTGATGTGGTTCATTGAGGGGTTTTATTCTGCATAGTGGATTATTTCTTTTTGCAGAAAAGATGGCTAGTTCCTGGTATTGAATGCTTTTCTAACTGACTTGGCCCTTGTCAACATACATAAGTTTGTTCTTTTTTTGTATTATAATGCAAAGTGGGATATACCTCCCTCGCCCCAGCCCCGGTAGACTTACACAGCAATGATATACATCCTACAGCTTATCTTTGCAGAGGAAGAGAAACAAGCAATGTTGTAATAGGTGCTTGTCCTGTGATGATAGGCAGCTTCAGTCAGGAAGGGGAACAGTCCCTGCAGTAACTTTAGTAGTACTTCCAGTAAGGATGGGAACCTTGACTGGCACCCAGCGTGTTTCTAAAGAGATAGCGCAGACTCTTCAGAGTGAGGAGGGAATAAGCAATAGGACTCTCAAGACTGTAGCCTGAACTGGTCAAGGGAATAACTTTGCTGGAGAGAGGGCTGGCAACTTAGTAATCTGTCCTCATTGGCCAAACATCTGAAGTAATCTCTGGCTAGTAATTCAGGATGTCAGTTAGAGCACTTCTCTGTGAGAGTATTTGTGTCTGAGAAACAATGTGTTGGTAACTGTTTTGTCATTGAGGGAGAGAAGTATATCCCCCATATAAGTTCCTCAACCACTACAGAAGAAGACACTTATAAACTGCAGCTTTGTTGTTGGCACCTTATTGCTCACTTGGCTTTCTACTCTATCCCTGACCAGTCTGAAAAAAGAAGTAGTCTTGTAAAATCTGGAACACAACCATGAGCCTACTGTCTAGGAAAGCAGCTCTTGTTTGTGGATTTTTTTGGTTGGGCTGTTGTCGTGGGGGTTGCAGGGGGAGGGAAGAAGAAAGTTGGAGATTTTCAAGGTTCTTAAGACCTGAAACAGACTTCCTGTGTAAAACTGAGAAGGCGGAGACCCGAAGACTAAACTGCTTGTATGTTCAAAGTGAGATACTATTACTAATTGTTGTAAGGTATAAGTTGACTCTGAACAGTTTTCAACACAGTTGCCATTTGAGTTACCTGTGGAAAGTATGAGAAGTTAGTAATACAGATTAATGAAATAAAATGTTAAATATAATACACAGCAATTTGTATTTCTACTCTTAGCTAGTGAGCAGCTAATGAAATGGAATTGTGTTTATATCTGAAGCTGAGCTGTATGCATGCTAATGGAGTTGATATTTTCCACGGAGTACAGAATGTCGGTCAAATTCTAGCAACCTGCCAGCATGCTAGGCAAGTGCATGGCTTTAGTTAGCTCTCAGACATCATCGCTCACAGCTTAAGTATCTAAGCCTCTAAATTCTGGTCAACCACATGTGCCACAGGCAATTAGTTGCAGTTTACATAGAGGTTAGGTCTTGTTCTAATAGCCATTTAATAAAAATCCAACAGGAGTCTGTCCTAACATTGTGCAATGTAATAGTAGGATAAAATGTACTCTAATCCATATTCCCTTTGGTCCACCACATGAATGCAGTTCCACTGATATATATTGGCTATATTGAAACCTCTACCTATAGTCTTTTTATTATTACTGTGTAATTATATTCTGTTCTTGTGTTCTTGGACAGTGTAGTCCCTTTCATACCAGAATTGTAAAGTAAGGGGTCATTTGCATGGTATTGAGCAGACAGACACAAGATTGCTCTCCCTGTGCCTTGTGCCAGGTGGATGCTGGCCAGCTCTGAGCGGAAGCCATGCAATGCAGAGATGAACCTCAGCTAGCACACTCTTCCGAGAAGCAGGTGACAGTATGTCAGGCCATACAGGCACATTAGGGTGATGCTGTCTTACAACATGAACCCACAGATGCATGATGTGCTGTGCATAAAATCCAAGGTCTGAACTTAAATAACTCCTTTTTCTAGTGTTGGGACAAGGCTAGCATGCAAGACAAATTTCTCATCTGCCTCCTACAGTTTCAATAGATGTTAATCTTAGAGTGTTCTCCCCTCCCTATTACAAATTCTTTCCTGGTTAAGTGATGCTGTTGCTGATTTGAACTGATGTGATTACAGTTGTTATCCAAGGTTTAACATACAGAATGAATTTAGCCCTTGGAAGACATACCCTGTAAGTGACCAGATTCCAAAACAGAGGTAGCACAAAGAACTATTGGAAAATTTAGCTCCGTTGCACACAAGTCCAGCCATCCTAATGCAGCTGTTTCTTCATGTAAAGTGACAAAAGCCTTTTTGGTGGGATCAGAAGTGCCTGATGTTTTTCTGAAGTGTGTGTGGTTTTGATTCATCCTTTGTTTTTTCCAGCATATGTTAGTCATGACTTCATCTTCACCTGCTTGCAAGAAAAGTTCTTAAAACCTGACTAAGAAATAGTATCTTAAATATGAACCTTAAGCTAGATCAGGTTAAATGACACAACTAAGATATAATTTTTGTTTATTTGGTGTCACTGCTTCTCTTCCCTCTCTGTGACAGCATGGATGACATCTTCAAAAGATACAACTGAGAGGGAATGTAGAAGAGATCTATAAAACTGAGTGACATCAAGATTAATTCAATGTCATGTTAAACCTTTCCTTCTTGTGTTATAAGAATATCAGAGTTATTTAGGACTGAGCATGGCATGTTTTATAAACATAAGTTCTAGTTTAACTGAAAAGAGTTTAGGAATGCATGGTATTCACTGAAGGGAGCAGCTGTCCTCTCCTTTCCAAGGAGCTGTAAAGTGAGTGCCGAGATTTTGCTGCTGTTTGTCCAATAGCACAGCTTTGGCATGAGGAGCTGAAAATTGTGGGGTCTGCAAAGAACGTTTCCTACCTTGCAAGGGGAGTGAACTTAGTATTTTTCAGCTATCCTACTGCTACTAATGAGCTTTATCTTTACAAAGTACTTACGTACAGAGGATACTCCCTTGTGAAATGTCATTTGAAGTGGCGTTACGTCTTTAACTGACAGCACTTCTTTCAATTCTGCTGTCATAGGTGAACATATTGAGTCACTTCACCAAATGAAATTTCACAAGCAACTATGGGGTTTTTTTTAATTAAATATTTTCCATATTATAAATTAGTACGTATAGCCCGTGCACTGAGCTGCAGTGCTTTACGTGCGCTTTGCACGGGTAGAACCAATTAAATAGAATTCTGTCCCAGACACAGAGAAATAAAGGTGATTAAACAGTGGTGATAGAAACGTCACGAGGTTTGGAAGAATGACAATATTGCAAAGGAACAGGAGTACCAGCTTGCCAGAGTTGGGCAGCTTAGAGGAGTGTATGCAATCCGTGACTGCCGAAAGAAGGGAATGAGTTTGCATGTCTGTGTATGCCGCTGCGAAGGCTTGTAGTCAAACAGAAGTAGCAGGCTTCAGGTCGATTTACTTTTTGCCAAGCTCAGGTAACCTCTGGAGCTCAGTGTGGTAAAACACTTGGTGCCAAAAGAGTCTCCTAGAGAAAAGCTTTGCTCCGGAGCAGATGATGCTGCCGATTAACAGGTGGGGTAGGCGGTTCGGTGGGGTGACGGTTTGACTCCTGCGAAAGCACGGTTTCATAGAAAATTATTAAAAATACACTAGCTTTGTGTAATTATGTGCAAAGCGTTACTGAGTGGAGGGGCAGCCCCGCGGCGGGGGCGGGAGCCCCGGCAGGGCCTGGCCTGGCCCGGCCCGGC
>VZTV01025612.1:0-26556 GCA_013400875.1 Anhinga rufa
TTCTGTGAATATGTGATTCTGTGGATGGTTGTGCCCATAATTTCTTATTTGCTCAGCATTTTGACTTAACCTTGGATCAGTCACACTAGAAACCTGGAAGGAGAAATCTACCTTAAATGCACTCAGCAGACTTCTAAAACTACTGACATTGTCCATTCAATGCCTGGGAGACACAGACACATTCCCTGCTGCTCCACACTCTCTTTGAAGTGGCCCACTAGTATCTATCTTTCACGGGTTTTGGTACAGAGAATTTTATCAATCAGTTATATTATGGAGATTTTATCATCCTCACACTTCCTTGCAATGTCATGGAGGTAGTGCAAAAATAATGTAAAATCAGTGGCCTCCAATCCAGACCATCATGCATTACAAAGTTTATTTAGCCAAAATAATCCATAGTCTTTCCTATTGTGAAGATCCTATGAATAAGAAAAATTCAAAGTCAACTTTAAGCTTAACTAGCTCTTCTACCTTGGTTTCACTGGCATTGATTGACTATTTGCACTGAAAAACCTTACCAGGGAGAAGAGCAGCTGAGGACTGTTTTCCCAGCTTTTCAAAGGAAGAAACAATATTTAAGTGAACCATCATTCAGTTCTAGGACATACCACTCTCAAAAAGCAAGCCATTCTCAGCTGAAAAAAACAGTAAACGTATGGACCATTTTTCCTCTGATATAGTAAAAGCTGGTTGAATGTAATCATTGCCTGACTTATCCTAGATAAAGCCTCATGTAATTTCATAGAACAGGCATACGGAAATTTTTGTCCCCTAAAAAGATTCCTAAAATCAATTTATTTAAACTTCCAATGCACATAATAAAACATATACATAATAAAAAAATCCTGTCTTTAATCAATCAAGTTTTCTTTTTAATTTTTAATAGTGAATAATGAGTTGGTAATAAAAGTTCACCAAAAAGGCCTATAAGGGCCTCGAGTATATTACCATGTTTCATATGAAATTAGAAGAAAAATTTCAAATACCTACAGGGACTTCTGAAGACTCATTTTTATTTGAGTTTTCCCTCCTCAGCTAGTATATAAATGTAAATGGACCAGGGCAGTTAGGTGTTAGAAGTAATTTTGTATAATGATAGATTCTCTTGGTATATAAAAATGTCTCTTTGGTGTTTTTTCATGTAACAATTTTTTAAAATTTCTTTTTCTGGGAATACATAAGCAAAATCAATTAAGCTCTCTCTGAAATATGGATTCTTCCCATGCGTGCATGAGAAAAATTAAAACCACCCTTAGCAACAGTGAAACTGTAGGATTAAGATATGTATTAAAAAAAGAGAGAGGTAAGACGGTTCCACAGTAATTAGAACTGAAATTTAATTTTTATTTATTTGTTATCATAGAAGAGACTACCTGCATTTATTTGCTTTTCACATAAAACAAGAAACCAGCCTTTACTAAATCAAGAAAACAGCATAATTTCTTTTTGTCTATAGTACAAAATTTGTAGGTAAAAATTACATTTTCAGTGGCTTGTCATATATATTTCATTAGAGTTTATGAGACGAAATCTACTAAACAAAGAGCTGAAAGGAAATGTTTTCCTGTTGTGTCTTTATTTCCTTTTTTATAATTTTATATATATTTAAAACTGAGTGTAGCCCTCTATTTTTAGGTGGAAAGGATTTTTGACTTATGTGCAAAGATTTCAAGCAGAAGTGCTCATGTGTAAAATTTTCAGTCATATCCTGCTGACAAAAGAATGCTCTACCTGACAGATAAGGAAAAGGAACAGTTATTTATGCCTTTTTTACTCCCCAAATGGACTAACTGCATACCATACTCCAGAATATGAACCTGTCAGCAACACAACTTGTCTTCCAAGCTCTATAGTGGTTTCAAAGCCTTCAAGATATGCTATAGCCTAAACCAAGGATATCTAAAAGTAACTAACTCTAGGCTCATAGATAACTCAGTTCCTTTGGAATAACTGCATGCTTTACAGTGACTCTCATCTGCAAGTGAGATGAAAGTTTCTCAAAGGAGCAGTAGTGTCCATCACAGATCTTGCATCCTTCCAGAGCAGATTGTAATCTCAATGTCATGACTGTTACTTATATTCTCTTCTCTACATTTATCTGTCTTAAAGTGGATACAGTGACTGACAACAATTGAAACAACAAAAAGAGATTAAAATTGTTCTGAATCATTTTTGTTCCCTAAGAAGAAAAGAACAGGATGCAGTAAAGGTTATGGAATCAAAGAAAGTATGTAGGTAATAGCCTAAAAGAAGTAATCCAAACTGTCTAAACTTAAGGCAAAATCTCTGCCTACCTACCTACTTACTGCCTGTAGTAGCTTCTTGCCTAACCTGGTCCACAAACTTTTAGGATAGTATAATCATCATTGGCAAGCTAATCTGGTCCTTCCCTCTCCTTACAGTAAGAAAATTTCATGCAAATTTCCACTGCTGCAATTTTAAACCCACGGTACTTGTTCTACCTCCTGTGTGCATGAAAAAAGAAAGTTCAAAACAACTAGAACTAAACATTTCTTTCTCTTTTTCAACAAACTTTGATATAGTTGAAAACTACTTTTAAGTCTCTCCCCCACTTCTTTTATTTGCATTTAAAAAAAACAACAAACACCAAAATAAAAACACCAAAGAAATTAATTCAAGATTCCTTGCTAGGTCTTTATCTTCAAATTTCTGATCAGACTTGTCACTGACCTCTGGACCCTCTCCAGAAGGCTTTCAGGGGCATGTGTAGAACAGAGCTCTAGCTAAAGTCACATTTTATTTTAAGTGGAAGGGATTCCATCACATGTCTTTCACCTTATTATTACTACTAGTGTGATGTTAGCCCTTTTGTAATGTATGTCACCATCAATTAATGTTTAGTGTATGATACACCATAGCTTCAAGAGCTTTTTCTGTAGAATTTTTCCAATCAGTTGATTTCCTGTTGTATTTATACTTCAGCCCTGTTTATTTCTTACAGTTCTGTATTTTGCACAAATCCTTGTTGAATTTTGTCCCACTTATTGCATGTCATTTATTCAATTTCTCAGTCATTCTTGACATTCTTGACATCAAGAATGTATTCAATTTATCACGGTCATTTTGAGTTTTAATCCTGCCGTCTAATATATTTGCAATTCCAGGTTGGTACAACCTCAGATTTCAGAAACATTTTTTCTGTTCTGCTGTCCAAGTTATTTAATATAGATACTGGATAGTGCCAGATGACCACAGAACCTTATAGATCCCATCTTTATGCATCCTCCCAGCTTGATGTTGCTAAACAACTAGTACTAAATAGTGGGATTTTCTCATTTAATTCTGTGTGCACATTTATTTTAATCACATATTCCTAACTTGTTTATGAAATTGGAATAGAAGACAAAGTCAAAAGCTTAAAAAACAAAGGTATGTCATATTTATTTCTTCTTTCCTATCCACACAGCCTTTTTTTCTGTCATCAAAGGCCTTTCAATGGACTTGACAGTGTTTTTACTTTACAAATCCATGTGTCAAATACTTATAACATTTTTTATTTATTCCAGTGTCTTTCTAAGACTGAGGTTAAGCTTCAGTGGTCCATAAATGACTGAGGATTTCTTTCCCCATTTTTATATGTATTATACTGTATTTTATCTCTTCAGTCTTCTAGAGCCCGGCTATCCTCAATAATCACTAGATTTTCTGGTATTGCACTAGACAATATCATAAGTACTCTGAGGAGAATTTAAACAGGGTATCAAATTATTTGAAAATATTTAACTTATTTAGATAGCCTTTGAGTTGCTCTTTTTCTATGCCAGCTGACTTCACTGACTTGGACATGAGCCAACAATGTGCACTCGCAGCCCAGAAAGCCAACCGTATGCTGGGCTGCATCAAAAGTAGCGTGGCCAGCAGGGCGAGGGAGGTGATTCTGCCCCTCTACTCTGCTCTGGTGAGACCCCACCTGGAGTGCTGCCTCCAGCTCTGGAGCCCCCAACACAGAAAGGACATGGACCTGTTGGAATGGGTCCAGAGGAGGGCCACGAAGATGATCAGGGGGCTGGAGCACCTCTTCTATGAAGACAGGCTGAGAGAGTTGGGGTTGTTCAGCCTGGAGAAGAAAAGGATGTGGGGAGACCTTGTTGCAGCCTTCTACTCCTTAAAGGGGGACTATAGGAAGGATGGGGACAGTCTCTTTAGTAAGGCCTGTTGTGACAGGACAAGGGGCAATGGTTTTAAACTAAAGGAGGGTAGATTTTGACTGGATATAAGGAAAAAAATTTTTACTATGAATGTGGTGAGACACTGGCACAGGTTGCCCAGAGAGGTGGTAGATGCCCCATCCCTAGAAACATTCAAGGTCATGTTGGACGGGGCTCTGAGCAACCTGCTCTAGTTGAAGATGTCCCTGCTCACTGCAGGGGGGTTGGACTAGATGACCTCTAAAGGTCCCTTCCAACCCAAACCATTCTATGATTCTATGATTCATACTTCTTTGACATTGATGTTAATTGTGTTAGCTATCTAATCACAGTTGGTGAAGATTAAAGCCAGAAAAACTTTAAACATTTCAGATCCATTGGCAACATCTGTCATTAGCCTTCCCTCTCCATTAAGCAGAAGACTAGATCTTACTACTTCAAAAATTACAGAATGCTTTCTTGTTACCCTTTTTCTTGTTGCTGTTTTGTAACAACTGTACTGGAATTATCCTGTGTTTTGGTCTTTCTGACATTGCCACTGCATGTTTATGTTATTCTCATGCTTGTCATTAACAATTTGACCAGTGTTTATTTTACTCATTTCTTTCTTAAGAGTGAAGTACTGAAGAGCTAATCCAAGTTTAGCCTCTCACTGTTAGGTTAATGTATTTGTTATCAAGGAGAATTTGAGGTGGAACTTACAACTAAGGTTAATTTTCATTACAACTAAAGGGAAACTAAGATGCAAGAGAGGAAGAAACTTGTGAGGGAGTGAAAGGAGTCTCTTCTCTTCTGGTTTGCAAGGCTGTTGAATACAGCATTGGATCCCTTAAACTAGAATGTTAAATCAGTCCCTGAGATGGCCGCTCTTCCTTATACTTTGTCGTTCATCTTTCTTGTGCCTTTATTTAAGAAACGGCCATCTTCCTTGGACTCTCTTCCCTATAGCTGTGTTTCCTATTGGGTCTTAGCAATCAGTTCTCTGAGCTATGAAAATCTGTTTTCCTGAAGCCCACTGGCCTTTTGTCCACTGTTCTCTCCTCCTCCATTTAAACGAATTATCAGTTCTACCACTTTACTGATCATTCTCCCTTAAATTGCCTGCCTCTCCCCATTTTAAGTCAGTTCCTCCTATTTGAGCAGAAACAAATCAAGAAGAGGTTTGATTTCCACTCAGCATTTTTCTTACATTTACAGTATAAGTAAGAATCATTTAATCTAACTTTAACTATTTTAGACACTTTGTTACCTAGGTTTCCTCCATAGTCTATGGACAGGCTTATCCAGAGGCAATTCTTCCCATCTTCAAATAGCAGTCTAAGACAGGTGGAAGGGTCTGATTGCAATATGAGCCTACATGACTAGTTTAAATTAGATACCTAACCATGAAAAGACTAAAATTAAATTAAACATACACAGCTTTGCATTCTTTATGTCCTGCTGTATTTCTTTTCCAAAGATGCCCTTTCCTCCTTCTGTTATTACCCTGGAGACTTTCAACAGGTCTGTCTCCCACCAGATTCCAGATCTCAGAGTGAACATGTGCATCCTGCATTATATAAGGCAAAATACTTTACACATATCTACAACCGATTCAGTCATTTCCTTCTCGTCCCTCTTATGACCCTATTATGAATACCTCCTCCCCCCTTCAGGAAACCCAAGTCCTCTAAGCTGCACCATCTGTATAGCCATATATTTATCTCCAGGATGTGTCTGTCCTTGCTCAGGCTTTTACCCTCTCCGATGGGATTGATAAGAACACCAGCTGAGGCTCCAATTCTCTCATCATCACTTCAGGAGCCTTGCTGTTTCTTATGGCTTTCTCTAGCTTGTTCCTAGAGCAGTAGCATTAGTTCCCAAGTGAATGAGCCACATGGAGGATGTGTCAGATGGCTGAATGAGCCTTGGCAAACTTGTGTAATAGCTCAGATTTGGGAAGAACCTCTCCATAAGCATTAGGTCATACCAACAAATGGATGTTGCTGCTACTGAAAGGAGTGAGTCACCAATCATGACCACCTTTCATTTTCTTTTGCGAGCAGGGTTCATGAACCACTTTGCTATCAGAGCATGTGGTTTTTCTTCATTCAGCACTGCATTTGGTTTCCCACTCATTGCCAAGACAGTTTACTACTTTTTTTTAAAGCTTGATAGATTGCCAGCTGAGGCTGAAGCTCCATCTGCCAGAAAGAGTAGATCACAGCCAGCTTTCTCCCTGAGGAGAAATGTGTTCCTTTTCCTTCGCTGGGGCTTCTGCAGACCTCGGTTTCTTTGTTCTTGGAGTCTCCAGGTCTAGTATGTCTATGAAGTCTTTGCGTTCCCTCATGCTTCTCAGCCCACCCTCCCTACCTGTAATTCTTCCATTTGATTTCTAGGAAATTACACTTCCTGGCTCTCTGTATTCTGCTATAAACCACACTTACTGAAAATCCAGACTGTGAACCAGATAAAAGCATCTACAGTTGGGATCCTAGTCTGGACATAGCTCCCCTGAGGGCAGGTAGAGGAAGAGCTAGCTGCTGAGTCAGCTCCAGCAAGGAGAACTTGCTCAGCCTTATTACCCTCTTTTCCATAGCCCTGTAAACTCTCTGAATCCTTTTTTATTCCAATTTCCTTATGAAGTTCTCTCTTGTTGCCATCTGTTGCTGGTTAAGTAATCACAACCTTTCGATGGGAAAGGGGATTTCTAGGTAATTCTGATTTAATACTTCAAAGCTAAAACTGAATTTTAAATCAAAATGTGATACCCTGTCAGCTGATGACCTGAAAAGGTTTTTAGGTACATTTCACTAATCAGCATTTCTCAAGTGGTAGTTAACCCTCACAAAGGCTGTGTCTGAGGACCACGGTTAAGATCAGATGAACAGTCTGGACTAAACTTCCGTGCTTAAGCACAAGGGGCTTTCCAGGACCCCACTCATTTCTGGGACTGACTTCTTCACTGAGCTCAGCAGCAGCAAATCTCCAGGACTGCA
This sequence comes from Anhinga rufa, assembly GCA_013400875.1. Classification (NCBI taxonomy): domain Eukaryota; kingdom Metazoa; phylum Chordata; class Aves; order Suliformes; family Anhingidae; genus Anhinga; species Anhinga rufa. The sequence goes on from VZTV01025612.1 coordinate 7,151, forward strand.
CCTAAACTCCCTACCTGTTCTTCAGCAGCTCCTAGGTTGGGACTTTTTATGAGGCAAATGAAGAAAAACAAGGTCAATAGTTTTTGGCAGGGGACATAGAAAGGAATCTAAAGGGAAGCTGCAGCTGAGTCTGACTTAAGCCATTGGTGTTAGCGGTACTGGGATTTTTTATACTGATTTTGGTAGTCTTCAGAGCAGGCTGATTGTTAGTCAACTGCTGTTACAATCTTATTTTAAAAGAAAAGTCCTTTCAAAGAAGAACAACCTGTGAGCCGGGTGTTACTTATTTGTTGATAGAAAAAAAATTAAGCAGACCTATTCTAGAAAATCTTCTAAGAGTTACTGCTAAACAGCATGGCATAAGACAAGAACTATTATTGTTTCAGTCGGAAACCTTGGCAAAGTACTTTGAGAGGTTCCTAAAATTTCAAATTCTAAAAAATCCACCCAGGTCTTTCATCCATCATCTATGACAGAGGAAGATGTGCAGAGATTGCAAGAAATAGTAGGAAAGAGGCAAAGCTTATTTTTCCAGCTTGCTGTGTGGTTATTTTTCTACATCAAATCAGAGTTGTGTCTATGGTATGATAGATTTTCCAGAACAAGATGCAGTACACACTGTCCTGTTTTTTTTCCTGCTGCTATATTTTTCTTCTTGATGAGCATTAGTATATTTTCATCTGCTTAAGTCTGACAGAGGTTTTGAAATGCTTTGGTTACTGCAGAGCTATCAGTGGTCTCAGTATACGTTTGAGCAAAGGACCAGAATAGCTGTTGCTAAATGTTATTCATAGGCAGCAGGCAGAGAGAAAAAACCCAATATACTATTTTAATTCCAGAAAAATAGTAACTGTTTTGTTTTGGTTTATTTTTAACTTTAAAATGTTGCCGCATCCTCAGTCTAATTCTCCCCATTCCTCCTCCTATCTTGTATGTTTGTACTCTAAATACAATTTCTGTTACAATCTCACATTTCTTGTGCCTGTCCTACCAGATTCCTGGTTTTCCAATCAGGAGGAGAAAGGGAAAAGGTGTTTTCCTGGATTTCTCTGAATCTGGTAAAACTACAGCATTGTTTCAGCTTTTAGAAACAACTACTCCTGTACCTGCTGTCTGTATTGTTTTAGCAACTATTTTTTTCAAATTGCTGTTTTTCTACTAAGCTTATCCCGAATATTTAATATGTCTTTAATTTAATATAATCTGTCCCCTTTGTGTCACTGACACTCTTCAGGTTCTCTGAAACTCTCGCCAGCCCTAACAAAATGCTGGTTTTTGTATCGATGCACTGTCCTTTTTTGGAAATTCACAATTTTGTCCTCTCCTGGTTTTCCTTCAGTGTTAATTTGTAATTTCCTTTAGCAAGTCCTTTTTTCCCCCACTTTTCCTGTCATCTGGTTATATACAGTTTTCATCTCCACCTTTCCTTGGTTTACTTTCTGTCCCTAAGTAATCAAATCTGTTTCCCCACATTTCCAGGGCAAATGACTCAAAACTGACCTTCCCGCTCATTCAGCCTGGATTTAGTGCTTATATAAATGGAAATTTTTCTTCCTTACCATTGCCTTCAGCACAATGGGAGTAAAAGGCTCTTCGTCCTCTTCCTCAATCTAACTGCTTCTTCATTTCTCTAGGGACAGATCTAATACACTTCCAACTCACAGAGAGTTGTGGAGGTGTGGGTTACCTGGCCATGAGGGGAGTGAGGAGGGACGAGTCAGCTTGGGGCACCTGCTCCAGAAAGGTGTGCATTGCAGGGCTTCCCAGTATCTCTGCTGCCTTTGGAGCCTGGTGGAAGGTGAGATACTTAGCCTTTTTCCAAACTCCAGCACTTTGTCCTTTCAGTTCTCACACTGATTTTCATCACCTTTCCTTTCATTAGCTGCAGTATCCTTTTCTCAGCATCCTTTTTCCTTTCCTCCCATCTCCTGATCCCTTAGCTCCATAAGACAGACTACCCTTTTGAGGAGGAATACCTGTCCCTGCTGCTTCGCACAGTGATCTGCAGCATCACCTCTGTATATAACAATAATCCAGGGCCAACCTCTTCCCATGCCACTGAGATGATATAGGGGTGGTCTGCATGTGGCAGCCTGGGGTTTTGGACAGTGCAGTCAGGTCTGTCCATGCTCTACAAGGCTCTCTGGCGTGGGAAGAGGGGCATGCATGGAGCTCCTTGCCTCTGCGGGCAGGCACTGCTCAGCACACCCACCAGGATGAATGTAGGAAATTCATGGACTAACAATTTCAAGTCAAAGAGGAAAGGGGAAATAAGTTGCTCATCTAATGACATGCCATTTTTATTTTAATATTGTCCCTCACTATATGTCCAACTGATATTCTGCCCAGTACCTTTTATTAGACAGCCCAAAGCCCTGCTCTTTACCAGTCTGTTTTAAACTGCAGGGTCTACAGTCTTGCAACAGTTACAATACACTTCCTCCTCTGCTGTTCCTCAACCAGGCAAATAGGGGGCTATAAGGTTCATAAAACTATTTGTTTAGGGAAAGTCTTTAATTTTTACTTAGGTCTATCCTGATTGTCTAGATGTGAAAATAATAGCTATATGTTTCCAGGTCCCTTATATATTTCTGATCAGGAAGTGATTTCAAACTGTATCTTAAGTCCATTTTACAGCTATCAGAAAGTAGAGAATGAGAAACACTGTGAGTAAAGATGCTTAAAAATAAAATATTAAAATTGTCAGGTGTAACTGAGTTATAAATCAAGGCCATCATCATACCACTATGTACTTTCTCATTATTGAGGGTTTATTAAAAATGCTGTAGCTAAGTGCCATGCATCCCTAAATCTGAAGGAGCAATGCTACCTTCTCTATCTTACACTTCAGTGTTATGCACATTTAAAAATGATTGATGACCTTCATGAAGGTTATTAGAGAGATTTATACAATGCTATTTCAGTTGTCATGATGTAATGTCAATAGTTGCAGCAACATCTGTCCAGGTGGTTTTGATATGTAAAATGTGCAGTGTTTCAACATTCTTCTGGAATTTCACAAAAATCATAAAAATATGTAATCTACATCTTATGCCAGCACTACTCTTTAGCTTAGAAATCCTTTGAGCCAGGTATGACAGACAGAAACCCAGGCCAACTGCATTTTGCCATTGTTCTAAATTCTCAGCCCATTTGGTTTTTAGCTTCTTGTTAGACCATAACATTCATCACAAAGGCGATCTTTAATATATTTGACATGCACTGAATCTCTGTTTCAAGGACAAGAGTGCTTTGACTTTGAAGAGCTCATATGCAAAACTGAAGACTGTGGATTTCAAGCTGGTGGGTATGTTTTTATTAATTTTGGAATTTTTAATAATAATTATAATAAAATACATTGTACCTTTGATGACAGAATACCAGAATATAAAGAAGCAGACATCAACATATCTGAAAAAATTTAAAAAAAAGGCAAGGCAGAAGAATCGCTAACAAAAGTTTTCTGCTTTGCTGGTAAGGGCCTGGCTGGAGAACCACAACTAGTTTTGAGTACTGTACTTCCAAGTAACATATTACTACAAGAAATACGTGAACCAGCTGGAACGTCTGGAAGCTGAATTAGAGGTCTAAAAAGCATGAGGCATGAGGGAATATTGACATAAACAGTGAAAGGGGAGGGCAACCTAAAGAAGAGAAACCCGAAGGAAGACAAAATAACAGGCTTCTAGTATGTAGAGAGCTGGTGCAGAGAGGAAAGGGCTGCTCTGTTTTTCACATCTACTAGGGATATACTGAAAAACAAGAGAATTGAAGAAAAACAGGGGACATTCATGTCAGACACTGGGAAAGCTTACTAAAATAAAGTTAGTGAACCAGTGGAAGAGGTTGCTTGGGTGTTAGGAGGTACAGGTATAGTACATATCTATAATTAGAAGGTATAGTTAGAGTATAATTGGAAAGTATAACTGATCTCACCCTACAACAGTACGGGTTTTGAGTTCCCTTCTAGCCCTATTTTTCTATGTTTCTTTTTTTTTTTAATATATGAAACAGCACTTTAGTGTTTGACCATGATTCACTCACTATTGAAATAATTTTGGAAAAGCCTATGCTAAACGCTGTCTTTGAATGTTTTTTTTTTCATTATTTGTCTACACAGAAGTGTACTTTCCATGTTGAATGCACTAATGTATTAACCCTTTGTGCTCAATTCAAAGTTCCTCTCTTGGTGGAACTAGCTGGGATCAGAAATGTTCAGAGGAGTAAAATTTGAAGCCCCTGCCACCTCTGAGGTGTCTCTCTCTTGTCATTTGTGGGACTGTTTTCTGGCTGTAAAGGAATGCACCCAGATGATATTCCAAGTTGGCACATTAAAGTGAGCCATAACAGCAAGGCAAGTGCTACAAGAGGCACTCTGCAGAGGGAGCGTGCAGTGTTTATAGACAGGGTGCCAATGGCATTAAAGAAGCCGTGGTATTATCCACAGATTTTGCAGACAGTATGGATCTTTGCAGCAGTGTTGCCACACGTTATGCCTGGGTCTGACTCACTGGAGCCTGCCTGGGGGGAGCCTGGGAGCACTGCTGCAAGGAGCAGCGCTGCCACAGGATGGAGTGATCTGCCTGAAACTGCAAAACTTGGCTGATACATTTCACACTGTAAATTTAAAACAGAAATCTGAATACAGCAAAAACATAAGCTGTTTCTGGATGTGTCTCAACAAGATACGGCTTCTTGCAGAGAACAGGCGGAAAATAGGGAAGAATTCAGGCTAAAAAAACCAAAATATGCCACAGCGGTGGTACATAAGGGCAAATTGTTGTACAGCCTATTGAGATCTGTTGAGTGCCTGTTACGCTCATCAGTATTACTGAACCAAGTTGTAGCAAAGGAATCCCTTTCCAGGGCTCTCTGAATTATTATTTCATGCAGGACTTCACCTAAATTCTACTTCTCAAACTCCATATTTCCCACTCTTTTTTCAAAGTGGGGTCCACCTATCTGCAGAAAAAATTAATATGAAAAAAAAAAAAAAAGTAAGAGAAAGTCTTGTCCCAACACAAAATATCTGAACTGGAAACCAAAGCTGAACTACCAAACCCTGTTTGCGAATTGCATCACTCAGGTCTCTTTAGACTGCGGCTCGTGGTCTGCACCATCCTATATGAGAGTCAACGTTATTTCAGGTAGATATTCCAACAGTAGCTGGGAGAAGCTATTGGCCATTCATACTGGGGACAGGGTCCAAGCTGGAATGGGACATGAACAGGGCATATTTAGTCAAGGAGTCATGCCCTCAGCAGGAGTGGGAAATTGCTCTCTTAAGATGGAAGAAAACCTTTGATTTCAGGAAAAAGCTTGCATAGACTGATGCTATGATCAGCTAAATAATTTTGGTAGGTATTTGGGGGGAAATCGTCATGGCAGAAAAATATTGTATCACTTGTAGTTTGTTTTTAGAAGACATGCTTACACATTAACTATCACGTTTTTTTAAAAGGTTACTTTCAGGTTATACTTTCAGGATATAAAGATGATTCTAGGGAAGCAGAACTTGATAATTTAAAAATTTTAAAAACCTAAAGACTACTTTAAATATTTTTTGCAGAATTAGTTAGATACTTTTATTATTATTAATCTCACCACAGACAATGAAAAACTAACCAAATTCTTTTTCTTGAAGGACAACTTCTAACCAACTTTACTCTCAAATTTTATGACTTCCCATTTTCTCATGATTTAGTATCAAATGCTTGAATTTAAGGAGTAAGTAATGTCCAATGACAATAATCTCCTATATGGAAAAAAATATCTGCAAAGATTATAAGTCATGGGAATAATTTTTATTAGTTCCATATTTTGTTAAGGCATTTTTTCAAAGAACAACATATTAAAGTCAGCCCAAGTTTTGACCATTAAATTTCATGTGTCCAACTTCCAGGAGATGGTGCTGTAGCACTTCAGCTGCCCACTGCCTTCCTACTGGGATGTATGTTCAGGTTTCCAACCCTGATGAAAATTTTCTTTTTCACCATGATTCCTCAGAAATGCAGGAGCCTCCCCACTCTGAGACTCACATATTTTTCTCCCCTCCCATGAAACTCTTCAATTATTCTGAAGTCAGAAAAATTTAAAATCAAAAGGGAGTGCAAATACCTTTCCATTAATTTGAGAATCAACAAAGACAAGTATCAAGTAATAAGATGTAAGATCAAGCTGCTTATTTTGAACTTGGCTCAAACCAGGTTTTAATTTAGTTCTGCTATTTTGGTTGAGCTGCTTCTGAAGGTACCAGTCTGTACTGAAATTTTTGTCTGAGCTGGTCACAGCTCAGCAACATTTAAATCCAGAAATTTGATTTTTATTTTAGCCTATCTTTGCTCCTATAGTATCCTCAGTTGTTAATTAGAAGAGTCAGCTCAGAAGGTACCTTATGCTTCTCCCACCAGCACCTGTTTCAGCAGCTCCCATGGCCTGAATCCACTGCTTACTTCACTTTACTTCACAAAAATAATAAGTAAGAGAGGAAAAAAACCCAACCAACCAAACAAAATGCTGGAGGTTAAGAAGGTTAAGAAGTTGATTGGAATAACACTTTTGAAAGCTTTACCCTTGGTCTCTCTCTCCCTTTAGATCCCTCAATGACTCCAGCAGGCCGATGTGTATCAAACCAGGTGCAGAGGAGCCACCGCAGAGGAAGGGACTGAGGTGGGAGGTACATGTGGGGCTGAGGCCAGGAGTGCCCAGCTTTCCCCTCCCCATCTCCGGGGGATAGCCTTGATTTATGGCCTTGGAAACCTGGGAAGTACAGCCTGTGGTAGAGATAATTTGGGTCTGACAGCTAATTCTATAGCTGTGGCATTGCAGACGTGGGAAGTCTATCAGTGCTGGAAAGGCTCAGTATCTTTTTGCAGCATGCTGCCCTAACTTTTGTCTTGTAAGTGTCATAGGAAACCAGGAGTCCTGGACACAATCCAGTGTCTACATTTCTGTTTGCTTTACGTAGATAATTTGGAGCTGGTTTGGGAGTTTTCTACTTTATTTTTTTTTAACATAATGTGTCTGAAATATTGTACCATAAAATGAAATATTTAAGTGTAAGGGTCTGGAAATCAGTTACTTCCAGATTCCACTACTGGCACTGACTACAGCTAAGAGGGAAGCAGTATTGTCCACGCAAAACACTGGAAAGGCATGAAAAATGCAAGGCCTTACAAAAATCACAACTAAAAATCAAACATTTGTCCATGCTTTTTATGGAAAAACTGAACCCCCCGCCCCGAAATTGTTCTCTGAAAAAATGTGCATTTTGAAAAGAAAAAAAGATCCTCTTTATTCTTTTTTGTAGGAGGATTTCAATGTAATTTTTTTTCACTGGGTTTAGCAGTGACTTTGACAGACTCTGCTTGACCTTGAGCAAACCCTTCATCTGCTAGTTACCTAAGTGACTCCCACCTGTGTTAGAAAAGTGTCTATAGAAGGATAATGAAGCTATCTCAAGCATTTTTCTGCAGACATTTTTAGTGGAAAGAGGATAGCTTTATCCCCTACAGCTATATTTGCAACACTTACTCCTTCTGCTTCCTTTCTTGTCTCTTCTAATGCAGAAGTGCCTTGAATTTCATGTTTTACCTCCTTTGTAAAGACAATAGTTGGTAGTTTGTGCAAGCAGGAGGAACGAGTGTTTTTCTGCAGCATAGCAATAAATGTTTTGCAAGTCGTTTCCTTCCCTATAGGCCATCCAGAACCTTTATCAGAGACTGATTGGTACCCAATTAGCTGTGTCTATCAGCCTCATGAATAGTCACAGGAAGACGTGTTGCCTGGGAAGAAATACTGCCTAGTACTCTCATGCTTTCTAGAGCATTTGTAAGAGCTGTAAAATGTCAATGAAAAAGCTGGGTGTGTGCATGTAAATGCATGTACGCAGCTGTTTATGTAAGTACTTTATAGGGTGCGACTGATCACTGTTGTAAATCTCTTCCCAGCCTTGTCAAAAAGAAGGGCAGTTCCATTTCATAGATAACCACTGGAGTCACAGACAAACAAAATAATGCAAGATCTCCGCAAAAGCCTGGGGCAGAGAAAGGGCTTGAGCCAGGTCTTCCCTACATCTGGCTGCTGCAGGCACTGGTGGGGGCTTCTGGTCTCCCCTTAAATGCTGGGGAGACTGTAGAACAAACTGTAGAAGAATGAGTTAAACATTGGAAGGTGCAACTGAAAACTGAAGAAAAAACGAGTTTAAGGTAGATTACATGTACTAGCTTGTTCACTTTTTTTGATAAGATATCTGATTTTTGAGACAAAGAAAATCTGGAAGATCTAGTCTACCTGGCCTCTGTAAAGCCTCTGATTCAATGGCAGCAACTAATTCCAGAATACAGATATGAAATTTTTCATTAGACTGAGACCATTGATTTAAGACAGGAATTATAAGTGACTTATGTATGCAGTAGTGAAAATCAGTTGTATTATCTTCCTGGAAAGAACTTAAATCTATGGTTCTTGAAGAACTGGGCTTTTTTAGAAGGTTAAAAAAATATCTTCAGTGATATAAAAACTTTTTACAAAGTTCTTTGTTTACTTTTTTGTCTATCATTTATTATTTATCTTTGATAATTCTTCAGGTATATTTGTGACTGAAAGTATCACAGAATCACAGAATGGTAGGGGTTGGAAGGGACCTCGAGAGATCACCTTGTCCAACCCCCCTGCATGAGCAGGCACACCTAGAGCAGGGGGCACAGGACCGCGTCCAGGTGGGCTTTGAATGTCTCCAGGGAAGACACTCCACAACCTCTCTGGGCATCCATCATTCTGCGGCTTTCCTCACCTGACCTTGCATTTTCATAAACTCATTGCAACATGGAGAACTATGGACAACAACATATGGTGTAGATAAAATAAGGGTACAAACTGTATTCCCCACTTCAGCAAACAGTACGGTACAGGAGACATTTTAGAGTCACCATCACTAAGAAATTAATATTTATGTCACTGGTTGTACAGTATCCAGTCTTAATCAAAACCTTATATAAATGCTTCCTTATTCAGAAGGAAAAATTTGTTCCTAGCTACACCCTTTCAAAAATTTGGTCTGGGTGTCTATGTTTTGGCTGGGGTTTTGATATGCTAGATAATGTGAAAACAATAAAGCTGTATGTGCTGAATTTGTTAAGTAGTTTAACCAGGAGATTAATCTAGTGGATTACAAAAATTGAAGAACAAAGGGGAAACTGACATTGAATATAAATTTGTGAAATTTGTCATTTTTAGTTCAGCAGAGACAACATGCTTTAGCTGAGCTACTATCTATATTGCAGTGCACAGGAGAGTAATTGTCATAGTGATAATAAGCTCTCTTCCCAGCATGGATACTGAATGGTAGAGAAAAGTGACAATTTAGCTTCTTTCTCATATAGCTATATCAACACAAGTAAGCCTATCTCTTCCACCTGTCAGCAGAGGTAAATTTGTTCCAAGCTGTATTTGTACATGGTGCTTAAGTAGTAAAGAACACTGATTCTTCACTGATTTTTCCATTTTGGCTCAGCTTCACTGAAAGATCACTTGCTTTCCTAGCAGTAGGAGAGAAAGAGAAGATTTTTTCCAATCTACAAGAAAATTACATGGAGAAAAAAAAAAGCAACTTTTTCAAAGCATACTTCTTTTTAATTATTCCTTTGTGTTGGTGAGTTAAAGAAATTACCTACTACTATGTGGAGTTACCCACATCATGCCCAGGGTGGAAGTGGTGTAACGGTCTGCCTTGCTGCTAGGAACTGCTGTACTGCTAATATCTGCTAGGAACCTCTGTACTGCTAATATTGCTCTACAACTCTAGTTAGTATCTTTGTATTGCTCTGATCTGCATCATGTACGCACACTAGCTATTCAGAGCTGCTTTTAATGTGGATTTCGGCTGGAGCTGAGGAAATTGAGCCCTTGGAAGGCTCAGCCTTGTTTGTTTCTGTCAAAATAATATCAGTATTAAACTATAGAAAAACAAGAAAATCTTGAAACTTTTTAAAGTTAAGTCAAACATCTACTCAGGACTGAGTTCCATGTACAAATACTTCATTCCCCGCTTTCACAGTCAGCAGCATCTTCTCTGAAATGTTTAACTGAGCCAAGAAATGAAATGTTAAAGATGACACCCTTGATGCTAGCTAGCACTACAGCTGACTTTATACAAAATAAGCAGCAATGTGCTGACTATCTGAGAACTGTGGCATACAACCCAAAAAACTGCCTTTCACCATAAATGGCCCTTAGATGCCTTAATCTTTGCCATCTTCCAAAGGAAAATATTGAAGCTAGATTCACCAAAGACAGAGGCTGGTGTCCTGAGGTAACTCATGCCACTATTCAGTAATGAAGGCGGATTTCACAATTCTGGTTAATGTCAGTCTGTAAATAAAGTATTATTTTCCTTTCTGTTATATTTTCAGAGAAATTTGCTTGTTTGATTCTCAGGCACACAGGTAGTGTAAAAGGATGTGAAAATGGATAATAATTTATTCTTACTTTACAATTTGAAGTATCTTTATATTCCTAGTCTTGGTAAAAGAGCTCTAGCATGAAGGAGAATGGAGTGCATTGTGCCAGGGAGATTACAGCAATGCCACAGGCATGAAAATATGTGGGTTCAACATGCTACTTCACTGGTTCATTCTTTGACTTGGATAAATTACAAACTATTTATCTAGCGAGCGTTTCTTTAACCTAGTATAAACAATCCAGTGCTGAAGATAGGTTGTTTATGAAGTTTACATGTTTGCGTTCACCCATCCCAACAGCTAAAGTGCAGTTATGCCCTCATTTCTCCTTTTTATTTTGTCCAGAAAAGCTACCCTGACTTGAGAAATCTCTTACTAAAGATTTGTCAAGATTGGAATGTTCTTGGAAAAATACTAAGTTTGTACAAACTGACATTTCCAAGAATAAATACTTTGGTGAAATACTCTTGACCAGCTTGACTAAGCTCAGACACTATACCAGTAACTCCTTCTTCTCATCTCTGTTAGAAGTGAGGCTAGATCTGAACTCTTCATCTAGAAAAGGGAAACTGGAAGGGAATATGATAAGGAGTATAAAACCATGGATTTTTTGAGTAAAGCATATAGGGTAGATTCATCATTAATCTCAGCAAGCAAGAACTAGAAAGCAGCCAATGGCAGACCAAGGTTTGCAGGAAGAGAGACTATCTTTAATTAGAGCAACTGGTATATTGGAAAATTGTCACGTTTGTATCCGTGGACCATGGTATGACAAAATACTATGAGGGAAAACAGTGAAATTAACTGGCAACAGTTTAAAAGCAAGCAAACAAACAAAAAGCTGAAAATAAAAGTTATTAATTTGCATGCAAAACAGAATGAAGTAGTATATTTCATTCAACAAGATGCAGTACACCTAGATTATCAAAAACTAGAAGTGCATAACAGGGAAGGGAGCACACTACATGTGACCTACTCTTATTCTTTCCTGAGTATCCGTTGCTGCTCATTTTAAGAGTCAAGTTACTAAACTGGATGGGAGGGCCAAAATCATGTTGATAGACTTCCCTTGAGAGGAAAGGTGTTGGTTTCCTATAGGACAATATGAGAGGGTGGAGGTGGTTTTTTTTAATATCGTTTTGATAGCAATGACACTAATTTTAACATATCTATATGACTTTGCTACTTAATACTAGAAATGATAGCAGTGGATTGGGTCCCTTGTGAGATACTGAACTTCTGCACTAGTGTACATATCATCTTTAGTGCTGAAGTAAGATTATGGCAGCTGCTAGTCTTACTTCTATTCTTACCTCTTTGGTATGATACCCTTCTTCTCCAGTGGTGACTGGGTCACAGAGACAGAGAATGATGACCCTGCTGAAGCCTTGATTATCAAAAGAGAATCGTTTCATTCAGGCTGTAAAATCTCTTGTCTTAAGAGGAAAATCTCCTGGGTTAATCACCTGAGTTATCCCAGTAAAATGGGCTCCAATACCTTCAAAGTTATCCTTGCAGTTTGTTTTACTACCATGTCAATGCTATCTCTAAGGTGACTTGCCCCCTCCGACAACAGAATTTTTAGCTCGTGGCCCCCATTTCACATTTACTATTAGCCCTATGTGTTAAGTACTTATTCCATTCTGCTCTGGGTGTGTCACAAACTGTTTCAATCTGGAAAATAGTTTAAATGGTGGTTTTTTTGTTTCTACAACAGAATGAAATAACTGAAGCGCACTGGCGATGGGGAGATATTTATTCCTCCTCACCTTGCTGTGAAATGTTGAAGCAAGTAAAATGTTCTGGCTTCTTGTTAAGTGTAAAACTTTTCATATGCCTCTGGGGGATGACTGAGCATGTGAGCAGTTGCATTCTGGGATCTGCAGCTCTCAGGTGTCCTGCTTTCATTTGCTCAGAGGTTATGCTCACTGGCATGTTTGCCAGGGGCTGTTTTTTTGCTTTTCCAAATGTATTCTGGGTAATTCTGTAAACTGCATTCAAATACATGGATTATGTGGTAAATACCTCTGTCTGGTACATAAGGTCCAAACCCAAGAAAGGTCAGACAATATGGTATGAGGATGCATAAGCCTTTTTCATTAAACACAGAAAACAACATATGTTTTTCCTTATTTCAGTTTTACTTTAACAGATATTGGTCGGTTAATGATTATACAACAATTTACCATTATTAAGCAGGTGAGCCACTACAGCACAAAAAGGCATTCTTTGGAGCCAGTGGAAAATGACGCTGTACTACAAAAAGCACAGTGGACACTCTGCTCAGGAGCTGCAGGAAGGCAGGTTCAGAAACGCCACAATACTAATAAGCTTTCCTCTGGAGACGTTCACTGTTCACATGCTTCTAAAATAAACTCAAGTCTGAAAGCACTTCACAGAAAGTGATGCTGGTGTGCTAACAGTCAACATTTTAGTACTCAGAGTGTCCCATCTGGCAGCACACAAAAATCCAGGGAAAACATCACAGAGTTTGAGCTAACACTTCAGAAAACAAACAAAAAAAGCATGTTATGTTTGTGGACAAGTGCGTGTCACTCTGCTTGAGAACAGAGAGGCCACAGAGCAGCAAACTCTGAATTTTTGATCATATTTTAGATTTCATTCTATCTTGAGAGTGTTTGAAGTGGATGTTAGAAATATTTATTTGCCCAGCAACTGCTCTTGTTGGAAATTAAATTAAACTTCCAAGATAGCAAGGAAAAGCTTTCTGTATTTGTGTGTGTTTTACAAAACTCTATGACCACATTGAGTTATCAGTGGTACTTTACTGATATCAAAAAGCACATTTTACATTAGTGCTTCATAATATAGACACTTCCAACTGGTACTTCCTCTAAAACCAACTTGCTTGTGCTCTTATGTGTTGTGAGGGGGTGTGATGGTTTGACCCTGGTTGGATGCCAGGTGCCCACCAAAGCCACTCTATCACTCCCCCTCCTCAGGAGGACGGGGGGAGAGAAAATATAACGAAAGGCTTGTGGGTTGAGATAAGGACAGGGAGATCACTCAGCAATTACTGTCATGGGCAGAACAGAGTTAACTTAGGGAAATTATTTTAATTAATTAACAATCAAATCAGAGTAAGGTATTGAGAAAATAAAAACTAAATCTTAAAACACCTTCTCCCCACCCATCCCTTCTTAATTCTCCCCCGCCAGCAGTGCAGGGGGATGGGGAATGGGGGTTGTGGTTAGTTCATCACACTTTGTCTCTGCTCCTTCCTCCTCAGGAGGAGGACTCCTCAAACTCTTCCCCTGCTCCAGTGTGGGTCCCTTCCCCGGGGTGCAGCCTTTCAGGAACAGACTGCTCCAGCGTGGGTCCCCCATGGGGTCACAAGTCCTGCCAGCAAACCTGCTCCAGTGTGGGCTCCTCTCTCTCCATGGGGCCACAGGTCCTGCCAGGAGCCTGTTCCAGTGCAGGTTTCCTACAGGGTCACAGCCTCCTTTGGGCATCCACCTGCCCTGGTGTGAGGTCCTCCATGGACTTCAGGTGGATATCTGCTCCACTGTGGACCTCCATGGGCTGCAGGGGGACAGCCTGCCTCACCAGGGTCTTCACCAGGGGCTGCAGGGGAATCTCTGCTCCAGCACCTGGAGCACCTCCTCCCCTCCTTCTTCACTGATGTTGGTGTCTGCAGGGCTGTTCCTCTCACATATTCTCACTCCTGTCTCTGGCTGCAATTGCACAGGATTTTTTTTTCCCCCTTCTTAAATATGTTATCCCAGAGGCGCTACCACCATTGCTGATGGGCTTGGCCTTGGCCAGCGGCGGGTCTGTCAGTCTTGGAGCTGGCTGGCATTGGCTCTATCAGACATAGGGGAAGCTTCTAGTTGCTCCTCACAGAAGCCACCCCTGTAGCCCCCCTGCTACCCAAACCTTACCATACAAACCCAATACAGGGGGACAGGCTGGAGAGTGTAATCACCTTATGAAATTAGCTGTGTTCTGCCTGGATATGGGTAGCCCAGGCTGGGACAGTTTTAAACCCCTTCTATTTCCCATGTTACTGCATAGGGAAGACCTCCTTGTGATAAAGTGGTAATGGAATGAGCAAAGTCAATGAATTCTGTAGGAGTAGGCAAAGATCAAAGGAAGACTTCACTCCAGGCTCCTCTAGGGTGGTGCATACCCTTACTTCCTACATGATGACATGTTAGTACCTGGGAAGGTTGCAGTCTGGACTTTTGTCCCAAATTCCCTTCAGTCTTTGTGCATGCAAGCCCCTGCTGTCCAGCATTGTTTAACTAATCAGTTTATACATGGCCATGCTTAATTTCTTGTGGGATTATATTCAAATATGAGCTCTCCGAAAAAAGAGGACAAAGTCAATGAGGAGAGCTGCTAAGTACAAAAGAAAAATGTTTGTCTAGGAAAAAAAATCAATATATTATCTTATTAAAATCTGAGAGTTCCTCAGTCCAGATTTCATTTCCATTATCTTGGCTTTCTGTAAATATGTTAGCCTTGTTACACAATTCAAACTCCTATTGGCATTAATAGGATCTTACAAGTTAGAGATGGAAGAAGCCTATTAGATAATGCAGCCATTTCCCTGCTGATGCAGGAGTTCATTGAATTACTTATGCTCATTGAAAAAGAGAGACCTAAAGGGTTGAACCTGCCCTTTCAAGGATAATTCACATCAGATAGAATCAGCCACTGTTATTGTAATATTTTTAAGCTTTAAGATTTTCCAAGAGAAATTGGTAGTAAAGAACATAAATAATACAGGTTTATATTGCATCTGTAGTAACAAACAAATAGTATACCTGAGAATGGGTTATTGAGAGCTGTGAGTATAATTCTCATCAGCACTAAATAACACCAAGCAAAGTCAAATAATATTAAGTTTCTGAAAGGCACAGCAGGGTAGATAAATATTATATAAATCTTTTTGCAATGACATATTTTATGACTTGGGCTCCTATTTCTAGTCTTTGTCCAGTGTGTGATGCGCTGTTATTTTCCTACAGATTCACTGCACCTGGCCAGCAATTCAAACTGGATAGACAACTGTAGTTCTTGCCTTTTGGAGACTATGATTGCTGATGAAAGCAAGCTGTATCTCTCTAGTTGCCGGGGTGCATATAGTGCACCTCTGGGAACTGGACTGTCCAAATCAAGCTGCTGCTCAAGTTATGCACTGTACTTTTTCTGTCTTGTTCTTGGGTTGTTTTTACATAGAAACCTTAGGATAAGACATGAGAACAGCAGCTTCTGCCAGTATGATGCCTTAATGCAGTATGTGGATACAGCTGGGAGATACACTACTCAGGAACTTGAAAACATGTCAGTTCTAGTAGCTTCAATAACTAATTTTCTTAAATGAACTGTGAATTCAGAGTTTAAAACTGAAAGCAAATCTTCCAAGAGGAAAATAACTTTAGAACAATAAGCCCTCTCAAAGCATGCCATCCTTTCCAAAGATCCTGTTATCTCAAGCTGGTGGATTGGACAGGTCTGTTTTGCACACATACCACAAAAAAGGACTATGTCCAAACACCTCACAAGAAATTCCTACCTCTGCTCTGGAGAAACTATTTCTTTTTGGCCATGAATCCTTGGTGGTCCCCTATATACAGGATAATAAAAAATAATGTTAATTGCCTTGGAGTCAGGAGTTTGCAACCTCACAGGTTATAGGCTGTCTATTGTCCCTCCACAATGTATTAGCATTTACCACAGGCTCCATATCTTATCTCACACCATTCTTCATTCTTACTGCTTGTTTCTCTCATAGCTACAATCAGGATAAGCTGGCATGTTCACAAAATAATTATTGAATAGCCAGGTCACATGAAATATTCATAAATCATTGCAGAACAGCCCCATCAACCATCACATTAATGTTAAAAAGTATGTGTCCTGAAAAATAATTACCAATTTTTATGTTGCTATCTCCCTACATAGGCATATTTCCTTCTTTCCTTGCTCTACTGTATTTGCTTCCCATTTACCAAGTTATGTAAAAAAGTTTTAGCAATTCATCTGATGGCTGAGCTGCAGTTATTTATAATTATGGAATATTCTTGGGTGTTTGTTTAAAGTGTGCTGGAGAGCTGCTGGTTTTGTTTTTTTCTGGTAGGCGGCTCATTACTTCATAAATCTGTGACTGAATGGGAATTGTGGCTAGGGAGCAACTGTGCTGCTTCATGCATCATAACCAAGTGTGTGTGGGAGTCAGGAACAGCACCTCTCTGGACCAGCTGCTCCATCCATCTGCAGCTGGGTCTAGGTACAGTGATCTACGGTCAAGATCTGCACTGGGAGTATTTTTATAGCTGTTTTATAGCAGCTGGTGTGAATGGCAGTAGAAAAATGAACGATCAACTTCCTAAACATTAGGAACGAACTAAGAAAGAAAAATAAGCATAAAAATTAGCACAGTTTTGTTAGTATTATAAAGACTCTCTTTGAAGTTCAGTTTCTCAGAAGAGCTACTGTAAGCCTACATATTTATTGGTTTGTCACTCAGCTGAAAATTTGCTTTATACCAAAACTTGGCACAAAAATATATTTGAGTGGCAAATTATGTTCATAATTTCAGATGCTTTTATGTCCTCTTAAAGCTGAAAAATAACTATTTACAAAGGAAATATTACTTGAAGCTAGCCTGGTTTTGCCACTCTTATAGAGAAAAATAAGGATACATGACCAAATTGAATTATTTTTAAAATCCAGGTAGAGTGGGATAGCTTGTCAAATATTGAGCGTATACTTTCAGTCCATGTGAAATCCAGCCTATGTTAGCAACAGCTAAAGTATTAATAAAAGGACCAAATTCAGCTTTCTATACATTTAATAGACTGAATGTTTTTTCTTTATTATCCTAGTTCCAGCGAAATACAAGGAGAAATATTTTTGTACAGCTCTAGCTTTTAATTTTGGATTTAAATAATCATGAGGGATCTCAGCACATTTTAGATTATATCTGCAGCTTTCCTGGAGGAGGCTCTGCATGATGTGGCTCTGCAGCTCCTGCCAGAGGAAGTATTGCCATCACATATAAGTCTCCCGTGTAATACATTCACCATGGCATAACACAACATGAGACAGAAAGTCAGATTGGTGGCATTTTGTCAGAGTTCTTTTTAAAATTAGCTCAGTGATTATTTAGACTTTCATTACAGAAAGCAGAGAGAGTGGACAAAGAAGTGAAAGGCTGGTGTTTCCACCAGTGATGTCTAGGAAGAGGATTCTTGGCATCTCGTGGGTAGATTTCCCTTCTATGGAGGAAAGCGAGAAGTATTTTTATGTCTTTCAGAGTCTACCTTCTCTTTAGAAATGCTTATAAAATTTCCTCAGAAAAATAATGTCTTGAATACAGCAACTTGCACCCAATTCTCAAGAGATGTTTGGTAAGAAGATAATAACTGGAGAACAAAATCTCTTCAGTCTGTGGTGTTTTACTTGAAATGACATATGCTGAATAGAGAGTTTCAGAACACTATTGTTGTTCTCAGCCTGTCTTTCACAAAAGAAGAATTCCCTGCCCACAAACAATAGTCACGTAATTGCCAAGCTCTGAAGTGTCCATTCTCAGTGGTGCATTGTGTCAATGGAGAATTAAAATTCTCACAGCACTGGCAATCCCCACATTGTCACAGTGCACTTCTTTCCACACTGGATTTAGCACAGATCATTTCATGGAATGACCTTCCTAAATTATTGACAACAAATTACTGTTTCTGAACCTCTCATGTAGGCATGCTTACTCCCTTACTCATTCCTCTGCTTTGGTTTAGAGAAACAAAGACATGTTAGGAGGGCTGGTCAAGCACCAGAGACACCATTTTTTTCACATAAAAAGTAAATTCAAAACTCTTGTTTACTCCTTGGACAGAATTTTTCCTGAATGTGACTGCAGAAAGACAATGGACATAGTTTGATCAGAAACAGGAGTAAGATAGAGATACTAAAGTAGGAAATGTCCTGGGAAAGGCTCTCAGACCCTGTCAGAATCTGACTTACCTGAGCCTTTCGCATGGTTCTGGATTACATCAGTCTTTCAGCTTCTAAACTTAGCTGAAACTTTGATGTCCTTTAAGAGGCTATCATTTCTACTACTTGCATCTGCCCTATTTCTTCAGGAAAAGCTTTATCCAAAGTATAACTTTGCTTCTCTCCTTTAGGAAAAAAAATTGTTCAAATTGTCCTTATATAATTTAGAAATAAATTATGTTACATATCATACTGAGTATTTTGCCTCAGTCTAATGAAACAATGCTGTAACCAAAATGAAATAGCATAAAACATTCAGAAAAGCCCATTAAAGGCACATTGTGTTAATACCGAATATAGGCAACCAACATAGTACATGGTACCTGGGAAAGATGGTTATTCTGCGAACATTCATAGGTTGGCTTTGAGAATTCAGGTCAGATTGTGAACTGCTCTGGGCAGAGCTGAAACCTTTTGCACCAGCTGAGGGTCTAGCCATTTCTGTTCAGGGTGTTTTAATCCTTGGATGATGGTGATGTGGTTGCTAAAATTACCAAGAAGGTGCCGGAGGGGGAGGGTGAGAGGAGGAAGGAGCAGGGCACAGTCACCCCTTAATCACTGCTCCTGTCAGGCACTGATAAGAAAATGGTAGAATCAAAATTATATCTCAAAATTCAGTACAATCATTTCAACATAATAGTAGGAGAAGAGCATCCATGAGATATGAAAGAACCTAATCTGAAAAAATCAGCTGCTCTTTCATGGCCATGCACAGTTTAGAGCTAAAGAATTAGAAAATGCTACTGTATATTCAATGGGAAAACAGGTCTCTTTAGTGTTTTCCAGTCAGCAGTGACAGTCTGTCTTCCCTGAGCTTGGTGCAGAGGGTCAATTTGAATCCTCTGAAGTGCCAAGAGCTCCATCTGCTCTTCCATCTGAAATGGGAATATTTTTGCTCTTTTTTTTTAATCTTGATTTGGTCTT
>VZTV01025613.1:0-10480 GCA_013400875.1 Anhinga rufa
TCCTTCTTAAACTGGAGGGCCCATTCATTTCTGATCAACTTAGAACATAGACAGGGCTTATTGTGTTTCTCCTCATATGATCTTCGTTTGTTTCCAGGTTTTACAAAGGAATAGTAATGCCATTTTACAGCTACAGGAGTCATGTTTATATAGCGCTTCTTGCATTGTGAACACAAGAATGAAGTTCTGGAAAACTTTAGGGAAACATGAAAATAAATTGTCACATGCTATTTGCTCAGTGCTTCTGAAATCAAGCATCTCAAGTTTAGGAGAGGGTGAAGTAGATGGTGGTTACATAAAAGTCAAGTAACTGTCAAATAATAATGTATACGTTACCTGTTCTAAACTTTTGAAACCTTGACATCAGTAACTGTTTTTCTTTTTTTAATAAGGCCTCTCTATCAGAAATTCAACTGACCAGTGTTCTTTTGGGCCAGACAATGCAGTACAAGAATAAAAATCCTTTCTAAAAGACAAAGTGTATGATTTGCCCATAGTATTATTTACTCCATTAAAGTGTACCTACTCCAGCTCACTAGGTGACATGAACAGCCTTAAAACTGTAACAGCTGCAGAAACAAAAAGTTCTGAATGCTGCCTTAGTCATTGAAACTGATTTTAGCTGCAGTATTTTGCTCATAAACTTAGTATATATACTGACAAATTTTCCTTCTAGATCAATTGAAAGAGTTAATTCACTTATTATTTACTTAATTAAAAAATAATGCTTAAATGTTTTAATCTAAATTTCTCCTAATTAATATAATTACAGAGAAAATGTAATATAGTTACACAGAAAATGTAATAGATTATGTCAAAAGAAAATTATACCCATCAATGGAACCTAATCAAGATCAAGCAAAGCATAGGCCAATAGAATTGTTTAAACAAAAATGTAAACTTAGCGTAACACAAATTAAATCTCTGCACTGTGACACAACTCACGGGAATGATTAAGCCAGAGTCAGACAAGGAGTTACCATAGTGTATAAAGCATGTATTGTACTAGAGACCTGTAAGACAGAAATAAACATCTTAAGTTGTTAATGAGGTGCAGGCGGCCATTCAGATTTGAAACAGAACAAATGTTTACAGGGAAATTGTACCTAATGAGAAATACTATAGAACAAATAATTAAAAATATTTCATATCAAATAAATAACTAATAATTCTTCCTGTCTCGCTCAGTGGGACCTGTGTAAGATGGTGACTCAGACATACCAATATGAGCAAACATATGAGATTATTTCATTCTGTAAACAGAATCTCAATGGGTAACAATGCCTGGGTAACACAATGGGTAAAAATTACACTGAAGTAACTGTAACTCACGTCCCTATGAAAATCTTGCAACTTCTTTTCTTGGAATTTTATACTTCCTAATTGCATATTCCAGGGATATAGTTACCATTTTACTTTTTGTTTTATTGTTATTACTGTTAGCAAATGCTTTTTTTCCAGGAGAGGTAATGTATAATTGGAAATTCTTGGATCTGAAACAGTCTTTTCTGTCCCAGTCCTCCTCTCCCCAAAAGTATACATCAGTTTCAAGGCAGCATGATACCAGCTTCATCTACTTGTGGTGTTCTCTGGCTCCACTAGGGCTTCCAAATCGTTGCAAATGAATCATTTCTCCTACATATAACCGGACTATGGGTTGGAGTTGCAATTGTTACTACTGGTCATCAGAGATGACAGTGGTATCTCTTTGTTAAGACTAGCACCTAAAATAAGAAAGTCACTTTGGCTAAGAATCAAGTAATAATAAAAAAATATTTGAAAGAAATCAGATAAAGGATAGATTGGATATGGTCTGAGGTAGGGTAACAATGTGGGAAAAATTTTAACAGAGGTCTTTGCAGCCGTCTTCTCCTACTGCTTATCTCAATCAACTAACATCTCTTGGTGCTAGGACTCCTAATGCGAGGGTGCTTTTTCCTCCAGTTGTTTTTCATAGTTGCTTACAGAAGAGGCATGTCTTGTCTATTGAAAAAATGAGGTATTAGACTGCAAAATGATCATGGGGAAGAAAGGCTAAAGATGATTTAGAAATGGACTGAAAGCTAAGCTTAAGGGGTACTGAGAAGCATGAGGTATAGATTGCCACCTCTTGGCAGTTTTCTCCAGAGAAAACTGAAAGCAAGAATTCATGCAGTGCTAGAAACTATCATTAAAGTTAGTGGAATAGGAAAACGTATAATCTGGGGACCCAACTTCCTTCATTTGTTGCAGAAATCACGTTGAGTAAATCCATGAAAGTAACCAAGAGCACTGAAGTGGTGTTTTGCTTAAAATGTCTTTTGTGTAGGAAAGATTCACCACAGGTGTTTCATACTTGGCAGCCGTGAGTTTTTGTAATGTCTGGGAGCATCAAATAGCAGAGCTGGTAATTACGAGGTAATCCACAGGTCCAAAGAGAAGTGCAGGACATGCTGAAGGCTAATTGATCAGATCTCAATGATGTCATGTAATTAACAGAGTAAATTTATATATTTAAAACTGTATGTGATTATAATAATTATCAAAACTTATGAATGTGTTGTGGAGAGGAACAGGTGGGGATTGTTCCTTTATAAGCCTCTGACATGAATGAGTTGGAATTTACTTATTTTTGGTATTTTATGTTGTATGCTGCCAATCAGCTAGAAAGTAGACAGTGGATTAAGAAATCCTTTTCCATGCTGACAGATATTATGAGTGGTTTCTGACCATATTCTCATTAAAAAGATTCATTAAGTGTTACGACTGACATTAACAAGATAATCTGTACTATGTAAGAGCTCTTAAAATATAGTTTTGGAGGATATATCAGCATTACCTTTCTTACGAGGAAACTATCTTTCATCTTAAAGCACCATCTGAGCCAAGGTCATCTCAGATCTTAACAAAAGTGCACATTGAATCAATTTTTGGTAGCTTCTTATGGAGTAGTGATGGTATGTGCCTGTTCCTTTCAAGCATGCTTCAACTTACTAGGCAGGTTCAGTAGAGAAACCAAAATGGTTCAACCTAGGAGGACCAAAATATGTCTGTTATTCTAAGAGTAAGCGTTCATTTCAGGGTTCAAACAGCCCAGCAGACAAATATTTGTTCCTTCCTTTTAGATAAGCATAGCTACAAGTATTGATACACTGAGTCCCTTTAACACAAATAAATCCTTGTGGAACAAAACAATTATTTAAGGAACTGTATAAAGTATTATTCTTAGTCTTGACTCACTACAATTACGTCCCTTTTCCTTGTGACTGCAGTGCATAAAATACATTGTAGAGAAACAACTTTCGGACTGGCTATGGTCTTCAATTTCTAAACTTTTCTGTTGGTTTCCTCCTATTCTCTGAGTTTTCTCTCATTTTCAAGAGAGATGGTTAAACTTTTCCATCTAGTGCTCATTAGTGCAGATAATATTTGGACTTGCTAAAAATATGTCTTATTTCCTGTGTTCTTTTCTCTATGAATATTCACTTATTGTGTTCCCATATTTTTCAAATTATATGCATTAATTTTCTGCCTAATCCCTCCACTCTTTTTAACATATCTCTTTGCTTTTCCCTGTCCATTATTTTTATTCCTATATTCTTGTTCCAGTTTTATTTGGTAATACTGTTTTCCTGTGTAACTTACCATAACTTACCATAAACACCAAAAATCCTTAAAATACTTGTGACATTGGTAGCAACTCCACCAAAAATGTAAATAGCTCTTCAAATTTCTTGCCAAGCTTGTTTTATAGTAAAAGAAGAAACTCAAAAGCCATCACGCTCTGGTGATCTAAGCAATGCATCTTTGTAGTCTCTCAAAGCCGCTCTTACCAACACAAAGTCATCTCCAGTGGGAGGGCTGTTTGAAAATATTTATTGTATCATAAAAAATGGTATCCCCTTCCTTGCCTTTTTGATCTGTGACTTTTTGGTATGACTTTGAAGTTTTTCTGGTCCCACTTACGGCTGAAATCTATTGGAAGTCTTCTCTCAGAAACAAAAGCTGTTTTGCAATTCTGTGGTGTTACAATTGCAGTGCAGGCATTAAGAAAATCCAACCAATCAACCGACCAAAAAAACTCCCAACCCCACCCCCCCATCCCTAACCCCCAAAATATATATTAAAAAAAAACAAAACCAGAAATTTTTTTTTCTTGTTTTCATAAATATGTTGGAATTCTTTCACCCTGACATTAAAAATATAATACATTCAGTTCAGAAATACTATAAGGATAAAACTATTTAGATTTACAGTCAGGGTGGTGACCTTCACATATGGTATATAACACATATTTGAGCATTTCTATTGGAAATCTATAATTCCTTGGTACTATAATGGGTTTGGATTAAGTCACTATTTAAATTGAAGATTTAACATTATCTTGATGCATTTTGGGGCTCATGTTTTACTGGTTATAGACAGTTAAGAAGCTAGCCATTTGTTCTTTATTTGCTGTGCCATATTGGACTACAACAAATAATAACTTTCTGGACAGTCCTCACTTTCATTCTTCCAGACTAATGACTTGATTAAAAAGAAAAAATGTTGTGTTTGCTTTTGCTTTCGAAGGCTGTGCTGTGTAGTACAGTGCTAATGCCAGGTATTGCTTTGCTCAACTACACAAAACTGACGTTGCAGAGACCAAGATAATATTTTTTTTTGCAAACAGTATTATATGCTTGGTAGGGTTTTCTTTAATCATAAGGAATAGACTGCCTGGTAATCTTTTTAAGTTTTTAGATATTTCCTGACCCATAGAATTTTTTGTATCCTGGAAAGTACGGTGTTTTTTTGCTGGTTTGGGCCTTTTTATCCTGGGGGGAGACAAGTGTATTCTTTTCCCCTTTCTCTGGTTTATATTATAATCTTTGGGAAGTAGGCAATAAACGAATGAAGCAGAGATAAAATATGCAATTACTAAAGCAAAACAGCATGTAGCATGCAACAAATTGACCTAGGGCTGGAAAGCTTCCTTTTGCTCTTTATTAAACTTAGTGTGCACCGTAATCCCTTTTTCATCTTTCTAGTTCCAAAAAAAATATTGAGGATTTATAAAATGGCGTATTTTGGTAATGTGATATAAAATGAACTACATAGTCATGTCCTATACCTGATATATATCTGAACATTGTAGATGGCACTCAAAGGACAAATTTCTGTCCTCCTCAAAAAATCTGTAGTAAATGAACAAGGGGAAACATTTACTTCTAAGGTTTCACTGAGTTTGCTTGCATAAAACTTTAAATCCAATTTAAATACTCTAACTGAATAAAAGAGGACTCAAATAGGACTAACAGGAGCCTGATCCTTTTGTTCTCAAGGGAGAGGATTTAATCCTTTGTGTGACTAAGACACAGGGTTTTGCAGCTGAGATGAAACTCTGTCCTGCAATCATAGCTACGTTATGTAGCTGAACCATATTTGTATTTGATTTATACATCTGCAAAAATAAAAAAAAAAATCTATGGCTAAGTCTAAACATGTCTCCTAATCTACTCTACCTCTTCACTTAAAAAAGAATATTTGAAAGGCAATTAGGAGTACATCCAAATCCAATACCTGCAAGCTGTTTCCTCTCTGGGTTTTTTAATAAGCATTTTTTCATACTCTTTCAAAATTGTTCTTCAGGAGAATACAAGGGGTGTTTTGTCCAGCTTCCATGAAAATTGACTGTCTTCTCCCATGCATTTATCTGTATGGTACAGGGCGTTTGCCAGTGAGATTTGACAGTGTGTCTTGTTAACTTGATATTAATTGTATTTTGAACAGAATAAACACTAGGTTGAAAACTGAGTTGTATATTATCCCAGGAGATGCATTTATCATTAAATTAACAGGGAACACTGTCAGAATTTTATTGTAAAAGGACCCTGGGAAATTCTGCAAATTGACTGATCAGTAACCACAGCAGCTTTCTATCAATGTGCATCAAAGATTTTTCTGTGTTGTTTTCATTGTTTTGATAATTTAAAAATAGCAGGTGAAAAAAGAATAGAGTAGGTGTATGAAATTACATTGATAAAGCTGACCTCAGACAAGCTAAGGAAGTGTAGGTTGGATGAGTGGACAGTGAGGTGGATAGAGAACTGGCTCAACAACAGAACTCAGAAAGTCGTCATCAACGGGGCAGAGTTCAGCTGGGGGCCAGTAAATAGTGGTGCCCCCAAGGGTCTGTACTGGGTCCAGTCCTGTCCAATATATTCATCAATGACCTGGATGAAGGGATGGAGTGTAGCCTCAGCAAGTTCGCCCATGATACCAAGCTGGGAGGAGTGGCTGATACACCCGAAGGCTGTGCTGCCATCCAGCGAGACCTGGACAGGCTGGAGAGCTGGGCCGAGGGGAACCTCATGAAATTCAACAAAAAAAAGTGCAAGGTCCTGCCCCTGGGGAGGAACAACCCCAGACACCAGTACAGGTTGGGGGCTGACCTGCTGGAAAGTGGCTCTGCTGAGAAGGCCCTGGGAGTGCTGGTGGACAGCAAGCTGCCCCTGAGCCAGCACTGTGCCCTTGTGGCCAAGAAGGCCAAGGGTATCCTGGGCTGCATTAAAAGGAGTGTGGCCAGCAGGTCGAGGGAGGTCATCCTGCCCCTCTACTCTGCCCTGGTGAGGCCACGTCTGGAATACTGTGTCCAGTTCTGGGCCCCCAAGTTCAAGAAGGACAGGGAGCTGCTTGAGCAAGTCTAGCAGAGAGCTACCAAGATGATCAGGAGACTGGAACATCTCCCTTATGAGGAAAGGCCACCACTTGGATGCAGTCCTGTGCACCCTGCTCTAGGTATGCCTGCTCAGGCAGGGGGTTTGGACGAGATGAGCTCTGGAGGTCCTTTCCAACCCCTACCATTCTGTGATTCTGCAACCTAAAAAGAATGCATTTAATAGAAAACAGAAGAAATAAAAAGGAATTAAAAAAGGAAGAACAACACGGGTCAAGCATTGTAGAATGCAACCTCATCAAAATTTTTCTGAAAATCCAAATTAATTATATTAATTAGTCAATGCTCATTAATTTTTTCAAGTAATCTGATAGATTTTGTGAGATTATTGCCTATAAAAGCCATGTGGACTCTTACCAAATATTTCATATATATCTGTGCATCTATTAATTCTGTTCTCTGTCACAATTCCTACCTGTTTTGCTGATGGATATCAAATGTACTATTCTGTAGCCCTCTAAGTCATCACAGGAGTCCTTTCTCAAGAGCTGTATCTCTTCAATTCAGTCTTTTATTCATCTTGCTACAGTGTCTGATTTGAGCAATAGTTTTATATGCTACAGTTGGTAACTCAGCAACTTCATACTAGACTTCCTTCACTCTTGAACAAATTGCCTGGTCCTGACAATTGTTACTGTTCAATGTATTAATTTGTGCTAAAACCTCTTCTATTGATGTTTTTTTAAAAAACAGTTTCTCCTTCTCGTCCCTTGTGAAGAAGGAAACCTTCCTGACCTTCTCCATAGTGAACACTGATGAAAGGAATGATTTATTTTTCCTGCAGTGGTCTCACCTTTCTTTAGTGCTCCTTTTGTACTTTGATAATCCACTGGCCTCACTGACTCTATAGTCGTCCTACTTCTTCTGTGTTTGAAAACATTTTTTTTTTATTATCTCTTATGCCTTCTGCAAGTTTCATCTTAAAGTATTACCTGGCTTGCTTTACTGTAGTTTTACACTTGCTAGCTCTTTTTAATGTTTTCTCATTTGAAAGAGAATTACATTTTTTTATCCTTTTGGTCTGTTCCTTCAATATGTTGAGCTTCTAAAATTAATTTTTTTTTTTATTGTTGACAAATCTTTATTCAAAGACTCCTGTGTGTCATCATCACCACTCTTCACAGACATCTGAAAGATGTATATTGTGTCACTCTCTAAAAATCTATTAAATGGTAATTTGGAAAAAAATTAAGAATTGGGAATCCACGGAGATGTGCATGAGTTAGCAATGTCACATCGTTGGGTCACGGAGATGTACAAAATTAGAACTTTTATATTTATGTCAAATTTTAAACAAGAGATGGGCGCTGAACAAAGCTATTTCAGGATTGTTCTTCCAGGTAGCTTTTAAAATGCATGACTCTTTCTTTTTATTTTAACTTATCTTCAATACCTTAGTCCTTCTTGGTACCATTTTCATCTTTATAATGAGGCATATCCTTAAGGTCTTATACAGATATGGGTTATTGTGCCTATTATTTTATATGATGAAGTCTGACGTGACTTCTTTCATCTAGTATGTATTTGTGGTACTTAATTTCAATGGCATTCTAAAATCCAAGCCTTTTCAGCATATATACCGGTAAGCACATTAGTGAAGATTTAGGTAGGAATAGAAATTATGAGCAGTTAAAAATTTCCAATGGATTTTGAGGGGATTTTTTATTTTTTCAACAAAATTCTTCTAGTGATATTATCTGGTTGCACATTTGCAATGTTTGTTTTATCCATATTCCCAGTTTGTCTGCAGATGGTATTACATATTGTTTCTACAGTTATCTATCTTCCTAATGCAAATGATCATTGTAAAAACTAAAGAATTTAACAGTATAAAATGGAAACCATTGTAGTAACTGAAGGTGAGAATGTTTTAGCATAAGTATATCTTGTTGACACTTAAAAGTGCACTATTTTCTCATATCGTTTTCATTAGTAGCTAAGCTAAATTGATTCTAAATTGATGCTATGAAAAACCGATTTACCTCTTCCTTTTTTTCCCCTTTTTTTTATAGCTAGATGTAACAATTTTATCTGGGAGGAAAATACAAACACTACTATCGTTTATTTGTTTAGATTTATGACTATGCAAAAAAGTGCCTATCATATGCTCTAGGCATCATTGTAAAATTACTTTTCAGGAAATTAAAAAACCCCAGCAACTTCTCCAAATCTACAGCCCAACCAATGAAAGCCAGTGAAAATTATGTTGTTTGTCAGTAGTTGTTCATAATGATGCATTTGTTTGCAGGATCGGGGATGTAAATTATGTGTGTAGAGCGCTCCTTTCTCAGGTTTTTCTCTTATTTTTTCTCTATTTCTTGATCAGAATAGGTTTTCAAATTAACCTTAATACTTAAGTGTTTTTGAAAATTACCTTACTCTCAGTCACTGAAATTGTTCATAAGCTTGTAAGAATCAGTTGCAGCAAATGTACTCTTAGTAAATGTCATTGGAATCTCAGGGACTAGGATCTTAAGGACCAGAGAAAGAACAAAGGAATTATGGTCAGAAAAAAACCCAGCATAACTAGGATTCTTCAAATGAAGCTCCCAAATAAATGTAGCGCAGAGTATACCATGGATAGATTTTAGTTTGTATGTATAGAAATACCTGGGAATTTTGCCTGTGGTTACATCACATATGAATTATTGACTCTTTCTTCACTTGTGAAATAAAAATCATTTATACAGTGACATTTTCTATATAAGTGCAACCAGAGGCTGTCACGTATACCTGCTTACAGTCCCATACAAGAATAAATGTGCAATTAAAAGTAATTTATATCAAAAAATCCCCTATGGGACTGAAAGAGAAACCTTTTACTGCTCAAAAACATGGTCTGTTTCTTGAGCTAAAGGTAAAGCTCTGCACAAGCACAGTCTGCATGAAATCTCTCATATTTGATCTGCAGTTCATTTCTTATCCAGCCCCAGCCTGTTATTATTCTCCAACCAGTGTCATTGGGCTAAGATCAGCATTGACTTAACATTTTTTATAAAAAAATCCTCAACTGTGTGGGGAGTGCTCCATGTAAAAAAATCTACGCTGAATTTCATTAGTCAATGGAACTTTTCTGTGGGCTAGATATAACATAGGTCCATTGTCCCATATCACAAGCTTTAAATAAAAACAAATGATTTGGAGATATCGCTATGCATAAAGAATTTTTCGTTTTCCTTCATTCTAGCCTTAAGATGAGAAAGTAACTTTTTTAATCTCCGATGGATATTGCTTCTCATCCTTCTGTATAGTTTATTTTCCTAGCCAGAAGAAATGTTTGGCTGGGGGGTGGTATAATTAAATCCTTTAAATAAAAAGCAGTAATCAGAAAAGTGATAAAAAAGAACCTAGCTTCATTTTGTTTGACCTTCGCATTATAAAGTAAGGACAGTTTTCAGAAGTGATATTCAATATGAATTTTGCCCTGAAAAAGAAAAAATTATAATTAGGATTACCTAAACCAAACATGATACATGCCCAACAAATGCATGGCAATTAAGCATAAGGCAAGTTTTAATCCTGTCTGGGCAAACTTTATTTCAGGCACATCAAGTTCAAAGTGTAGTCATTGTATGCCTTGATTGTTTCTGATCACCAAAAAAAAAATTGGGAAATAGCACTGAAAAGCACATTACCTTCAGGTCTAGCCTTTAGCAGATACAGAGTCTATAGCAGTTTTAAAACCATATTAAAAGACAGCTCTTACAATATGCAGCTTCTAGCTTAACAGGTCTGTTAAATGACAGAACATATGACAATAAAAATCACAGAAAGGTAGGGGTT
>VZTV01025619.1:0-16343 GCA_013400875.1 Anhinga rufa
TTTTTTTTTTTTTAATTCTTGAACCTGTGTGAAAAGTTTTGTTAATACAATCTGCAGGCATTGTCAAAGAGCTTTCGGTTCATCAAAGGACTTTTTGTGGAGAGGGGGCACCGCATCCACTGAAGTGGCTGCGCAGGTCCCAGAGTGAGTCTCTCCCCAGCGCTTCCTTACAGTCACCAGTTGTGTGCCATGTCTGTGCACAGCATCCCCCGCTCCGCCCGACTCCCATCTTGGGCTTTTCAAGAAATTAAGAGTTTCATTTTCCAGTTTCTGAACCCAAGCTAGCTTTGGGGTGGGAAGCAGGGCTCCTCCGTGCCTCGGGAAACCTCCTCCAGGCCGGTGCTGAGTCCGCCAGGGCTGAGGCGACTTCGCCCACTTGCTTAAAATGAAAGCGTGTGCGTGTCATTGAGCTCATGTCCTTTCCAGTGGGGCAGAGAGAGTGTTTCCAGGCTGTTGTTTTTCATTCTTAAAGTGTCCGTAGGAATAAGGACTGGCAGGGGCCCCGATGGAGTCTCTCTGTGAGCCAGACTTTCTGCAGAAGGTGATTATTTACCTGAAAAGCACAGGGCACCCTACTGGCTTGATGCAAATGGCGGGCCAGCACGGTGCTGGCTGTGGCATCCTGGCCACAGACCTGGGAATGCTTGGACACCTACTCCTGCCACAAGGGAGGGCTGCTGGCAGTGTGGTTTTGCCGAGACCTCTGTGGGTGTTTTGGTGGGAGCAGCCCCGTGCCTTCAGAGTGGCTGTGAGGGGGCGGCCGGGGCTGCCTGCCCTGGGGAGGGGGCAGCCGCAGTCTCCCTTCCCGGCACCCTGGGGTGGGTCCCGTTCCTCACGGACTTCCTTGTGGGCTTTCTTCCCGGTAAGGAGCTGGGGCTCATTAGCCCTCTGAAAGCTGATACAGCCCCTACGGGGCCACGCGAGCAGCCCCAGCCACTCTCTGCTAATCAGAGACAGGCAGGACCCGGTGGCCTCCGGGCCAGGGAGAAGAGGGGTCGTGTGGCCGCCTCCTGCTCCTGCCCCGGGCTGGGTGGCGAGGATGGGTCCTCCTGGGAGATGGTGCCTGCCAAATCCAGCCCAGCAGGGAGGCCTGGGAGCACAGGGCAGCGTGACCGGGCTCTGCTGCATTTGTAACACACCTCTGTGTGACTTAAGAGCGAGGGTAGGGGGTGGTGGGGAGAAACGGGACCTGACCCCCCACCCCAGCAGGGTCGGGCCCGTGAGGTCCATCATCTCTGCTGGTGGCATCAAATGGGGGTCCCCACTGGTGTGCGCGGGGCTGGGTTAGGTGAGGCTGCTCCGCACCCAGCCCCACCGCCCCAGAAGTTGGGGTGAAGCCTGTGTTCCCAGCTCTGGTGCGGCGGGTGATGCCTGTGCCTCGCTTGTGGCCTCTCTGGAGGGGACAGGAATAGGAGGGCAGGGGGGGCACAGAAGTTTTAGCAAAATGAGCTGGAATAAAAAAATCCTCCATTCTCTGCAACCACCAAAAACAATGCTGTCCCAATTCCCACCCCCCTTCTCCTACTCCTTGTTGCTTGTTGGTTTGTTTTTTTTTGGTTTCCTGGGTGTTTCATGTTTTTTGTTGTTTTGTTGTTTTTTGGTTTTTGTTTTTTTTTTTAACGTTATTATTTTGGGCCTCTCTGGAAGTTGGCCACCCCATCGGCACCCGCCGTCGCTGCCCGCTCAGCGCAGTGGGGCGACTCCGGCAGGGCTGGGGCGAGCGTTTGCCTGCCTGCCCGCCCGCCTGCTTGCTTGCTTGCTTTTTTGCAGGGCTGCTGGGAGTTGTGAAGGCGTGTGAGAATCCTGGGAGCTGGTGATGTCAGACCGCTTGGGTCATTTGAAGGTTAGCAGCCTGGGAAGGGTTCACGGAAAGTTCACTCGCATATATTAGGCAATTCAATCTTTCATTCCCTGTGACACAAGTAGTAGGAAGTGAGCTGTTCAGAGGCAGAAGGATCTATTCAGAGCCGAGGGGGATCCCGAGTCCCTACCGGAGCTGTTTTATCCCGGGGCGGCGGGCGATCGACACGGTGCGGGACGCGGCACGAAGCCGGCGAGCGCCCGAGGAGCGGGACTGACTCTAAAGAAATTTGGGGGGAAATTGATGGGAGCTAAAACTTGGAATGCGGCTCGCTTCCCCCCATCTTGCTGGATTGGCTGGGCAGCCTGGAAAATGGTAAATGATCATTTGGATCAATTACAGGCTTTTAGCTGTGTTGTCTGTCATAATTCATGATTCTGGTCTGGGAAAAAGACCAACAGCCTACGTGCCAAAAAAGGGGCAGAGTTTGATGGAGTTGGGTGTACTTTTATGTGCCATTTTCCTCCACACCTAGAGGAAAGCACTTTTGCAGGCATTCTGTGCAGGGGGAATCATGTTTGACTGTATGGATGTTCTAGCAGTGAGCCCTGCTCAGATGCTGGATTTCTACACTGCGAGTCCGTCTTCCTGCATGCTCCAGGAGAAGGCTCTCAAAGCATGCTTCAGTGGATTGGCACAAACAGAGTGGCAACACCGGCACAGTGCTCAATGTAGGTCCCAACTGTTATTTTTCCACTTTAAAACAATTATTATTATTATTATTATTTGCATGTATTTAAAAAAAATACTTGTAATTAAGTGCAGGGGTAATGCGGGGGGGTGGGGAAGGGAGTTTTTGTACAAAATGTGGTTTGCAAGCTGTTGGCAAGAAAGGAAAAAGCAAAGAAGCACCGGGCTGCTTTCTGTTTATCCCTTCTCGTGTAGCATATTGATCCTAACAACAGTTGTGGAGCCAAGCAGGAACACATTAAATTATAATATAATACAGCAAATACTTGCAAAACTCCAGCCAGTGAAGGACAAATTTACCGTCTCATGGTGTGGTTGTTTTTTGGGGTTTTTTGCCTCCTTAATCTAGTTTTGTAGCATGTTTGATAATCTGGATGCATGTTGTCTCAAAGTGAATTCTAGCAGAGCAGCCAAGCAATTAAAATGCTACTCTGTACAGCTCTCGCAAAGACGTGGAACTGCAGTGGGTAGGTGCCATTCCAAAAATCAGACAGTAGTTTTAAGTTTCCTAAGAAAAGGCAATATTTCTTTGTACTGACCTTGCTGCCACCTTTCTTCTTCACTTTGTTGCTCTAAGAAGTTGCTGTTTTGCTAGAAAACTACTTACTGTGAACACCCTTTGAGTTTAACCATCAATTATTCCTATACCTTGAGATTCAGGCAGTGTTGCACTGGTAACAGAGGAGGGACAGTTAGTGGTAGGACACTTCTGAAAATGTATTATTATGTTATAGGGTTTTGATTTGTTGCTGAAATACATAGATGGTAAACGGTGGCAGTATTTTTACACCACAGTTTGAAGTTTGAGACATGACAAAAAGTGCCAGAAAGCATCACCTTATACTCTGCATAAAAGCTTGCAGGATGCTTCACTGCTCTGACGGTGATTTAGATAAATGACTTGGCTATCTATCAAAATGTTTTTAGCACGCTCTCGGGCACTTCAATACACCATTAACCGTATAATTCTGTTTGAGATTTTTGTTTTGTGGTATGTTAAAAAGTTACCTAGGAATTAGAATAGCTCTCCCTTGGAGAGTTTATCTTAAAGGGGTGGAGGGGGGAATTGAAAAATAAATAAAAAATGCTTGGTGAAATAGTTGTTTTTCACTCTGCTCAAAAGTTTTCAGTCACCATATGACGTTTGTGTGGGTTGAGTAATGAAAACAGAATTGTAAAAACCAGTGACTACCAGCCTACAACACTGCAAATGTTTTGATGTCTTTACAGTTAAAATTAGACTGTGAAGTTCAGCATGGGATGTTTATTTTCTCCGCGCTGTTTTCAAAATGCTTCAAACAAGATACGAAACAAAGCTTTTACTCCAAAATAATGTTACTAGCTATGGGAGAGCTTCAGTTGGGCGGGGGGGAACCCAAACCAAAACAGATGTTTTACTAAAAATGTGTTTTCCTCCTTCCATGGCTTAAACTTTAGCATAACTTCAGCGGTGATATTGCGGAAACTTGGAATTAAATAAACTTTCCTGGAGTAGGAGGCATATGCTGTTGTTAAAAGCTTATATTCAAAAAATGTTCTTTAAATAACTTATGGTTTAAAAATATCCTGCTCGTTCTTTTGTATGTTGTTAATACCTAGAAGCAAGATTCTTAAAAACAAAATATATGGTGTTTGTTCTTGGGCAAGTTAAACACAGGATTACCCTTATCAGAATGGAATGAGTGGTAAATATGTCATTTGCCTAGGGCCTGTGATAAGAGACAAGTGTTGATAACAGCAAAGTTTAGCTAATCAAAGAAACTCATATTAACAAGAGTAAATAAAAAAATACAGGAAAATTCATTCAGGAATCCAGTCCTGTAACTTTGTAAGCAATTGGATTAATCTTCACTGCATGGGAATTTAAAATCAGGCTGAAACCTGAATTGTAATACGGTGGCTGTAATTTGAACTGTGAAAATTAATGGTATAGAAATGTGGAAAAGCAATTTAGTTAGGGTCCAAATGAAGAATTCTGTCTGATTTCTAGAACAAGTTTTGGTTTTAATTTTTAAGAAAGTGTAAGCACTTTATGTGTGTGGGTAAATATATGTAAATGGACTACAAAATACTAAAATTCTCTCAATATGTAAGATTTTATCTTGCATCTCATGAAAATAATGACAAAACCAGAATTTTTGTGGTTCAGAAAGCTTTTAACGGTTTAAATGTAGTTCCAGTGCTTATAAATACAAAGGTAGCAATGTTTAATTCTAACTCAAGTATTACCTGATTTTCTATTTTTATTAAGACCTCTGCAATTTAATGGAGTGTAATCATAGCCAAATTTTGAAATTATTAGATGTGTAATAGCTAGGTTTTTTGGTCTGTTTTGTTGTTTTATTTTTGGCTCTGCCATAAAAGCAGTACACCTGCAGCCATTGCTTTAGGCCTTAGAAACATTGCTTTGATAGAGACGTGATTGTAGAGTAAAAGGTAAATGGTTGTTGAGGGACTAAGACATGAATAGTGCAGACTCTGAACAGGCCAGTAACAACCACAGACAGCATCAGGGTTTGGACTGAAATGTTGGCAAAATTGGCCATTGCAGGGGTTAGGGCAGAATGCTGTAGGTCTCCAACTTCAGCACATCTTCAGTATGTTAATCCCGTTACGATTCACTAAGCAATTGCGCTCCTGCAGCATCACGAATTTTCTAGTCCACGAGGGTCTGCAAAGTAAAAATAGAGGGTAAGGCGTAACCCAAACATGACCTTAACTTGTGTGGTATTTTTTTCTTCCTCCCTGTGGGAGGAAAAACCTGCTATGGGTTGCAACCCAAACGGTAGCCACTGTATATTACAAGATGTGTTACGAGCACACAAAAAAGTACCTGATTTTGTGCTCATATATATTTATGTTTTATGTGATATTAGTTATTTTGTTGTATGTTTAAAAAGAAAGTATTTATTTGCAACGAAAATTATAGACTCAGAAATGAGAGCAAAACTGACTGCACTTTTAATCATGAGTCATTCTCACTCCTTTTCTCATAAGACAAAAATCAGGTCACTATAAACAAATTAGATGAGAACAGTTCTTAAGAGTGCAAAAGAGTTAAGATTGCAAGAATGAGTAATTTATACTTTTTAAAGTATGGTAGAATTTTCTGCTCCCTTGTAATGCAGCGACAACAAATACTGAGAGAGAACGAGCAACTTGTGGTGAAATGTGAGCTAACTAAATACTGCGGAAGTGGGAACGGGACAGGCCCTGAGAGAGAAAGAGCTGCAAGGAATGGCGATTTTCCTTTCGTCTTGGAACAGCCTATTTAAAAAAGTCTTCATTAGTCTTCATTAATTAAACAGGCAAAAAAACCCCAAAAGAGCAGGCCCAAAACAAGACTAAGTTTGTTTGGCAGTGTGTAGTGTTTCAGCTAATTATATCAAGTAGAAGACTACTCCCTACCGCATTTTGTGAGGTTTAGAAGAATAATAAATTTGGTGAAGGCAAAAGTTGTGGATATTGGAGCAGAATCTAATAGGATGTCGAGGCTCTTGTAGTTTACAGTTCTTATTTCGCTTTGGTGGGGGGTGTTTGCCCAGAGAGGATCTAGCAGGTATTAGCTTTCAGAAAGTTCGTGAAGATGGGACTCCAGAAGGCATGCATTTGCCTTCTGAATTCCAGATTATTGCGATGTTTGGGTTGGGTTCTCGTTCCCTGCAAGCACTGAAAATACTGGAAACATCTGTGCTCAACAGAAAAAAGCTCAGTACTTTATTTTCTTTCATCTTTCTGAATTTAAAAACAAACATTTTGAAGTGAAGGACTTGTAATGTGCATTCCCAAGTATCAAATTGCTGCAGGTGTGTTTGCTAGTGCCCAGAAGGCAAGATCTGTTTGAACCAGGTTATTTTCTTTAAAGTTCATCTATAAACTTTACAGCTAAATCACTAGGACTGATTTGCTTAGGGACAAAGTCTTTGTTTAAATTTTTATACTTGCAGCTTAATACCCTGAAATATGTGATGAAAAGTGTTTGTTTCTGATCCCCTTCATTCAAAAAAAAATAATTTGTACGGGGATATTTTTCTTCCAAATTAATTGAAACGAGAGCAACTATTCTCTGTGTAGGCTCTGATAGTTAGCCTGGTTCAGCTGCTGGCACAGGAAAACTCTAATGGACACGTACCGCTGTCAAAAACTCCTGCACACAAAAATGATGAGAGGCGTTCGCTGGTGAAGCCAGGGTGGGATAAGCTTGGAGGAAAAGCGATGTATCTTTGGGTGACTCCCCACTTGCCTAATGAGTCTGTGCAGCAAAGGTGCAACTTGTCAGAACAAAGCCAGGCTGGTGCGGCGCTGCCTCGGAAGAGGGTTACGGCGAAGTTAAGGGGTTGAAAGAGAGAGATTATGTTTCAGACAGCAAAGTTAGTCATCCTCACATCCAGTTAAATCCTCACTGCTGAGCCGTCTTTGTTAACCGTGTGTGCGTCATGCCTGTACCACAGCCTGGCCGAGCTAAGGGGCTTTGCTTGGGGGTGCATGGGGAGCGAGGCGCCCCAGTCAGCGGATTATACTTCCACCTCCCCTAAATGCCCCAAGTAACTGTTTTTGCTCAGGTCTAATTTATACACCGCCCTTTACGCAGCCGATGAACTGCGGCTGTGTTAGGCAGCCAGCATTTTGATTTGGGAGCGGGGTTGTGAAAGGGACATTGTGCTCGGAAGGACTGCTGTCTGCTGCGGTCGGCTGCGCTGTGCCCCATCCTATTGAGACCTCAAAAGCAGAGCACAGCTGCGATGAGTTTCCAGATCAGTTTGGCCGTGGGGACCGGCGCTGGTATGCGTGCAAGCCGGGGGGCTGGGGAGCATCCCTCTCCCCCTTGCAGTTTCTGCCTGGGGGGCTGGCGGCAGCCTCTAAGCAGTGAATTTAGAGGGACAGGCGGCTGGGGCCAAATTAGTTGTGGTTTCGGAGGGCTTTCCAGAGCTTCGCTAGGCTGTAGCACGCAGCCCCATGAGGAAGGATATCAGTTGATGTATAAAATGGCCAAGGAGCTTCGGTAAATAGACTTTACCCTTCAAATCCAGAGGTCCTGGCAGCGGCTGCGTGGGAGGGTGGGGTTGTACTTTTCCCCTTCCTGTACTTGGACACTTTTGATTATCCAGACTTTCTGGGACTGAGCAGGGCTGCCTAATAACAAAGCCTGCATAATATAATTGCCTAAATAGGCCTATTGTCCTTTTCAAGTCACTGTGCTGTGAAATCTTTCAACTTTTTGCTGAAAATGTTGCATCTGACGTTTAGACGACTTCATGGCTACGGTGAGGAGGAGACCCTTTTCCCTTATTTCTCATTGCTGCCTGGTTGAGAAGCTGATTATATTCCTGCCTCCTATTGATGTTTACTCCTTTTGGGAAGCAAGTATTTTAGCCCCTTCTGGCAGGGTAAACTGCCAAAAGTAATAGACCTGGAAATACAAAGCTATGATTGATTTTGACCTTTGCTCACGTGCATGAAGTCTGTCCCCATGCAGTGTGACCCATGCCACTTCTTGCTGAAATCCAAGCCCTTTCAAACCAAATGGAACCACAAAAATACAAGCCATGAAATGCTCAAAACTGTTCTAAAATAACAGAATAATAATTTTCTCTGTACTGCAAGAAATAGTATGGGCAGGAGGGAGGCAAAGCTGGATTTTCTAGCAGGCAAACTAAGAGTAATGTCTTTCATCTGCTGCTGCCTTTTTATGAGAACCATATTCTAGGTACAAAATAAACAAACTGGTATCATGTGGGAATGATTCTTCTGTGCAGTCTTTCGGTCACAGTAATCTTAGCTGTTCCTCCTAATTGTAATTAGTGAACAACTTTTATCCAAAACTGTGGATTTTAAACTGTCTTTTAAAAAACAATCTAAGGTCTGGGATTTTATTAATCTGTCCTTGCATGAGCAAATGTGTTTCAGAAGTTAAGAATGTCAGAAACAGTAGCCTAAAGTTAGCATCCTAAATCCGCATTTCATGGCTTCATTTCCAAATATGCTGAGCATCTAGAATCTCCCTCAGCACTTTTAAAAACAGGCCACATATTTAAATGACCAAATACTGTTTAGAACCTTCATTTAATATTAAAAATGTTGAAGGACTTTCCCACTTCCCCCAAACTATATGAAAAAGTAATTCAGTAACGGAGTTCACAGCATTAACAGTGGAAATAGAGACACTTACAAAACAAAGTAGGACTTGTTTTTAAGAGCATATTGCTCTCATTCTGTAAATTTACAAGTCAAGTTTGGAGAATTCCATGTTTTAACCACAAACTGAGGTTTTTTTGCTGTATTTTGTCTGACTCGGTCTCTGATTCTCTGTTTGCTTCCTTGCGCTAAAGTCCCCTCATCAGATATTAATCTGAGACAGTTTCAAACTTGTGATATAGATTTTAATAGCTAGATTATCGTCTTCATATACTCACTCATCATTAGCAGCTGCTCTGGATTGTTTTCCCAGTGGCAGTGAATTAATGTGACTGTGGTCACTGTGCATTTTGCTTATTTGGGGGGGGGGGCGGAATCTAGCTTCCTTCAGCTCATTTTAGTAATCTGAATAGGAGCGGAGAACTTGCATCATGTGACGGGGCAGCTCACCAGCATGGGGTCCCTGTGTGAGAACCTCCCTTGTACATGACAATCTGATAAGGATATCATGTGGTTTAGAAACACATTCCCACAATGTTCACTTCTTTGTCCCTTTATTTGGGATCGGGTAGGAAAAAAACTTTTAACAAACTAATGCCAGCCCTTATATAACTGACCCCACTTTCTCTGAGCGTTCTGCTTGAGCCTTACAGCTTCTTCAAATACTTTTGTTAAGAGAGATGGAAATATAATCCGGCAAGTCTGTGTAAAGAATCCTAGACACAGAGTATATAATATACCTTCTGTTCTCCTTGGACAAGGTGATTTTTCTTATACCTCTGCTTATACCATATATAAACTGAATATTATAAAACTCTAAGTTAAATATACACATGCAAGTGACACTTGTATAGGTTTAATAGGTTAAAGCTTGAATGAGTATTTATAAATTCTCAGAGTGCTCTGGATCTTCACCGCTAAGGACATGATGTTAAAGTCCATCCATAGTTTGGAGGGATTTCCATTTTATGCACTTTCAGTGACTTACATTTTACCCTCTAAGTGCATCCCCTAAGAAAAAGAGCAGAGGAATGTCTTGTAACAAAGAGGTTTTTTTAGCACCGCTTAGTTTCTTTTAATGGTTTGGAGGATCTCTTTCCATTGAACCATAATATTTTTCTCTAGGCTCACATTGTATTTTTAGCAAGAATCTTTGAACAATGAAATGACAAATTAAGTGTATTTTTGTCTTTTAGAGCCTTATCTAGTGAAGCACTTAAATGCACTCAACTCTCCATCTTTGATTTTAATAAGAGTTTCAGATACAGAGTGGTCATATGAGTGAGCCATTAATGTATTTATGTGCCACTACTTTTATAAAATACCAGTAAAAGCTCATGCCATTGCACTGGATGTTCAGCACAATGAACATCCAACATTTCTTTTCTTCTTAGAAAGAAAGAAGGATCCTTTTCCCTTTAAAGATATATAGCAGAGGTGCGGAGCAATTATACAAGTTGCCCAGTGTTGCACGAACCAGAGACAACTGCCACAGTTTGATTTAGCTCTAATTTCCTTCAGTGGGTGCTTCAGTCCTGGAACGCCATTTGTGCCTGTAAGATACAAACAGTGGAAGAAATGGTTCAATTAAAAAAAAAGGGGGGGGNGTCAAATAACACAAAAAATGTCTCAAATCTTAAAGGTTTTTTTATCTGAATGCAACTTGTGGTGAGTTCCTGAAATGGCCATTACACCATTCTGGTGGTCTCTGCCAAGCTGGCTGGTGGTGCAGCATCACATCATACAGAGACGTGTCTCTTTTCCTACATGACTTTCTTGTCATCTTCCAGTCTTGTACCAGAATTGCTCCTCTGCCGGCTGGTGACCCATACAAAAAGGATTCCCAGGTTCCTGCATGATGTGGCTGTAACATCATCTGCGTTGATTTAAATATTTCACTTGTTCGCAAATACCAATCTGGGATGGAGGTGTTTGAGCACGACGCAGCCATACCCTGGCTTTTGGGGGGTCTCGGAGCCTCCTGCCCCGGCACCGGTGCTGAGGGAACGGCCGTGGCAGAGACTGGGGCAGAGAGCGGGCTCCTCTGCCGCTCACCTCTCTCCGTTGCCCAAGCGCCTTGTTTATTCCTCGTCTTGTACCCCAAAGACTACAAGGAAGACCGGCGTTGCCTGTCTTTCCAAGACTGAACATTCACTCGCACACGAAGAAAAAGGACTTGGAAAACTGTGTCACAGTGCCATCTGGCGATACCTGCCCACACCGTACCGTTGGCAAGGGCTGCGGCCGCAGAGGCGGTTGATCCGCAGGCGGATGCTTTCCCCAGGACCCTGGTTCAGGCATAGGGAAATGCCTGTGCGCCCCAAAGCTTGTGTCTCTGGATTTTTTTGAACGACTCTCTGGGCTGCCCTAATCAAAGATCCCTTCTTCTCTACAAACCTTCCCTTCCTAGCAGAGAGCACTGATCCACCAATCTTCAGTTTTGGCTTGGGGCACAAGTCAAGGGACTGGCTAAAAAAGTCACACATGTGAGCTTTTTAATTGTTAAGATCAGGTCCTGAGGGGGAGGTTGTTTGTTTTTAAGCAGCTGTTCATACTTACGC
Organism: Anhinga rufa; assembly: GCA_013400875.1. NCBI lineage: Eukaryota > Metazoa > Chordata > Aves > Suliformes > Anhingidae > Anhinga > Anhinga rufa. The sequence goes on from VZTV01025619.1 coordinate 11,248, forward strand.
CTCTCAACTTTTGGTCTGAGTAGTCCTTTTTTCCCTCCATCTTTCAGAGTATACCTTTGCATTGCTTTGCTGTCTGGGTTGCTCTCTTGGTTCATTTGAAGAAAAAATTTTATCAGTTACTGGATTGGGGTGTGTGTCAGATCCTCCTTAGTGGCTGGCTGGAAAGTCTCAGAGACCTGTCTTTGTTAAAGATCCTTCTGTTTTCACCCTACACTTTGAACACCAAAAATACAGAATAAATGGTAAATCACCTGTGTCTTTCAGATATTTGTGCCAAGTGTCTTTGATGAGGGGTGCTAACAGAAGAATATACTTTTCCCAAGTCCTTGTCCCCCAGTGAACCTCAGCCTTCCTCTCTCAGTTCAGAAACCACATTCCGGCTGTGTTTTTCTAGTTGAGCACATCGTCACATGCTATGCAGGTCAGGTATGTGAACTGCTCATTGCTACGCTTTGCGTGTATTGCCACATTCACTCCTCTGAGACCACGCCAATAAGGATCCATTATCTTTCTGAAGTTTTAAAACGAAGCCTTCGGCTGCCTGCAAGAAGTTAGAGCTGACTCACATCCTTCTGTGTTTTTTTTCCTTATCCGAATCCTTTCCTTTCTCAGTGTTTTGGAGAGGTCCTGCAAGACTTCATGGTTGAAGCACGAGCTATGTGTTGGGAAGCATTGCATGTCTGGACACGGTTTGGGAAAATAGCTGTTCCCTCTCCCTGAAATGGAGTCCAGTATGAACACTGCAATTGTTCACAGGGGCTGTTTCCACCTTTTCTAAAATGTGAAAGCAGAGCTTAGTCACAGCATGATACACTGACACTGCCCAGTAATACCATGTTTGTTATGCTTATGCTAACCTTAATTTCTGTGCAGAACAAGAAAATACTCTGACGAAAAGAGGTGAGGAAGGAATGACGCAATTAAATGAGATTAAATCAGAGTATCGGTTTCCCTGGAACACGTATTTGGCTCTTTACCAACAGTCTTTTCCCCGTTTTTCAAATAAACACATATTTTCACATGATAACTCTATTTGAAATATTAACGCTTCCAGGGCTGCATTACCTTAGTTTCTTCATCAAAGTCCATTACTATGAAAAGGCTGCTGTTCCTTAGGCTGTTTCAGCTTCAAAAGAATTTTAGGGCCTGGTCTATTGGAAAGCTTGGGGGTATAATTAGTGAAAATGGAAATAGATGCAAGAGAAATTTAGTTCCTGATGTTTTAATTTAGTGTAGCACTGCCATGTGTTGTTGAAGAGGATTCTTAAAGGCAAACATAATTATTTCATTATGGTCTTCAGAATGCTTTCATTGGTCTTAATGACAAGAAGCTGCATAAGGAGTCATACATTTTAATTAGACCTTCTTATATTTACATCAGATAAATAACAAATAATTGATGAAAAACAAGTCTTCTGAATGGATGATTTCACACAGAGCTCTGGTTACAGTTTAATGATAAAACATTTCTCTTATTGCTTTGCATTTTAATTATCTAGAATTATTACTCTAGCAGAGTTCTCAAAATACTGTTATTTCCATGTATTTCATTAGATTCACAACTAATTTGTATGAATCTGAAGCTAAGAGAAAAGGTGTTTTTCAGCATAGGTCCCTTACAATCAGTTTCCAGCTTTATTAATTTCATTTTGCTTTCATTTCTTACGCTTGGAAACCTTTTTTGTGTGTGCATGTGATAGACTGTCCAGTAAAAGCTAGTGGGAAGAGACAGACCTTTTCCTATGTCCTCAGTTCCCTACATAGCAGCAAGTCCTGCCGTTGTTAACAAACCAAAACTCCTTTAGAGGTCAAGGGGCGAGTATGAAATTGTAGGGCTTGTACTGGAATTTTCTAAGGAAAGATTTGGTGCTTCTTTCTCACCAGCTTAGTTGAAAGTTGTATTCCTAAATCTCTTTGATTTATTTTGAAAATCTTACCAATACCATTTTATAATTGTGTGTAAGTTTGAAGGTGCATTTAAAATACTGTATTTTTTTCATTTCTTTACCCCCTTTATTGGATGCTTTATAATACCAGGAGAAATTATTTTAAGAGTTTTGCTACTTGCAAGAGTCTTTCATGTTTGCAGGCTCTCCGGCCTTTCATTTTTGTAACAAAACATATTTCACATGATTCATTCCTGAGAGTATACAGAAAGCTAATTGTTGTTATTGATTTTAAATTTCGCAACCATTACAAGTAACCCAGATGAGTGGCAGATAAAGAGTAATAATCCATGGAGTTCTGGAAGTGTTTCATGTTTGTCTGTAGTACTTTATGTGATCAATAGTAACTGCCCCATTGAAACTAACTGCTGTATCAAATAACAGTAAATCAAATTAATGTGCTTACAGATTATTTATTGAAAGCTTTAATTGTTCACTGGGGCCCTGCTTATCTCAGGAAACAATAGAAGGCAGTGATGAGGCAAACTGGTTTGCAAATGCCGGGGGTGCTGTGAAACAGCAGGGTCTCCCCTGTGCCTGGGTGGTGTGAGAGCTTTCCAAAATGTGCCCCTGTCCCACTGGGATTGCCTTTAGGGGATGATCCCAGGGTAAATTGGTCAGAGGTGAGTTTTCTCAGAGAGCATCTCTTGGGTTCACAGGTTACTCTTTTTTTAATTATTATTTTTAGAGCAATTTCTTTGGATGACAGATGTGTTGTACCTGGTTAAAGCGTGGAAAAAGAACTAATAAGATTTCAAAAAATTTTCAAGAGGTCCATGTAATGACAGACAAAACAGGACCAGGCCTTGGAAAGGGAAGTAAAAAAAAGCAAGCTAAACTTATTCTGTGGAAAGCTTCCCTAGGTTTATTACAGTTTGGGGTGATTATGTGCTGTTGTACAGTTGTCAGACTTCTGCAAATTAAAAACAATGGTTTCTAACTAACAACCCCGTGCCATTATATTTTACTGATTCCTTAAAATGGCTGCTCTGCCTTGTCACAGTCACTCTGTGAAGTACCAGTGCCACAGGTTGGAGGTTTTCTGGGCCTTAAAGTGAAAAGGATGGTCTGATAGGCAGTTTCGCTACTATCCACGATTTTTTTAATAGCCTTCTTGTGTTGTCAATTATACTTTGCTGTGGCTTCAGAATCCTGGCAGTATCAGCTGAGGCACTAAAGCTCTCCTTCAGCAAATTCGGGAAGATGGCGCTGAATGAATTTACATTTAATAACATAGCTTTCCAACCATGACAACTGGGAAAGCATTTGTAAAAATGAGCTTAATTTCTACTGAAAATGATGGCCCAAATCACTCAAACATGGCAGGAAAAGGTTTTATTTTTTTCCCCTAAAAATATATATGTTTTGTGAAACATATGCCTATCTGTAATATTGGTTAATCATAGTATAGACTTTTAAAATTATTAAAGCACAGTAGGCAGAGATCTTCTGGAATTGAATATCACTTGAAAAAAGTAACTTCCCTTTTTCAAAGCATAAGCTTTGTCTTAGGTTTCTTGGGACATCAGGTGTCAGGACTGAACGTTGCTTGTCCAGCTCTTTGGAAATAAAGTATTTCCTTTTCGCCATATTCTGTATAAAGTATGGTTGACATTTTCCCTGTTTGTAAGGCTGGGATATTGCATTCAATTGTGAGCAGCGTAGCTGGGCAAAGAAACCCCAAGTCACTGTTGAAGGTAGGTATTGAATAAGAAAGACCAGGTAACCAGGGAATACTGCTACACATGTGTTTGCCTACAGTACAGTGTGTCCGTATTTTTTCTCTTCTGAGTGAGAATGGTACTGACAGATGATGTACAGGTAAAATTATGAGCACTCCTCACTCCAAGGGTTTAATAGGAAAATCTACTGCAGGGATAGGATAGGAGAACAGAATATTGGAAAACGTGCTCTCCAGTCGCGGTACTCATCTTGTCTCCAGCCTCTTGTGAATGTCTTATTTTATTGATCTTTGGTCTTCTAAGCAGAGAGTAGAGTGTGCTCCGAGCTACAGTCGCAGTGTTGCTACAGCTTTGCTCTAGGACACCGAGCTTCTTCCCAGTTTTCAGCTTCTGCTGCACCTGCTGTGAAAGGGGCAGAGGGATGTTTGCCAGGTTAACCGCACCAGTGGAAAGTAAATCGCACCTATAAAAATTTTAAAAAATAAGTATAAAATATTATGTAAACTCAATGACAAGGACTCAACTAGAAGGAGAGGAAATCTGGTAGTGTCTTAGTTTTTCATGGTACCTTCCCCACTGTGTTATCATCTTTTGTCTGGCAGGTATTCCATTCAGAAATATTGAAATTCTGCTCAGGCAAGCATTATGGCTTGATAAACTGTATATTTTATTAGCCCCCTCAAAAGATATTGGTGATGCTTAGTTCTTAAATATTCCATAAACTTGAATTTCGTACATTAGCATCAGAAACATTGAAGTGAGCTGCTCTTAGTAATGCACTGCCCTGGTCTGGCATGCTGAGGGGATGGAGGAGGACAGAGTTTGTCCCTGTTTTGGTCTCAGATGTTGCAAATATATGTGTACTGGAGTATTGCAGAAAGGTTAACTTTTGGTCTGACTGCCCTTCTAGTTGCAGATAAGCCCAAGTGATGAGAGCCATTTTTTCCTGTTATTATGTCACATCTATGTGGAAATAATGTATTGTTTTAATTATACACCCCCAGTTGCAGCAGTGCAGCAATGTGGGTGCAATTAGGCTAGGGTAAAAAATAGTCTTAACACTTACTAGGGAAGTAAGCTACATGGATGTAAAACATCTATATATAAGCAGAGGTACCCCAGAGGTTCACTGCAATAATGTTAGGAGCATGGGAGATGTGTACTGGGGTATCTTCTTGGTTGAAGAAGCTACCTTTGCCTCTCCCAGTCTACACACTGCTGTGTCCCCTGTGGGAGGCCTCTGCTCTGCAGCAGGAGGAAAAGTACGGCTCCATTTCACTGCCCCGAGCCTTGCCAGCTTCAGCAAATGGCCCTGTTTTGCAGCAGCATGGCTGGGGAGCTGGACGTGCTCTCTTCTGCCCGCTCTGCCAGGGGGTTGGTAACCTATGGGAAAGGGCTGGGGAGTGGCTGCCTGGGGTTTGCTGGCTCAGCAGGTTTCGCCCCAGCTCCATTGTGGGATGAAACCTTA
>VZTV01025625.1:0-13463 GCA_013400875.1 Anhinga rufa
TTTTTTTTTTTTTCCCCAAGTGCATTGGGAGGATGCCTCAGCCCAGCTGTACCAACACTGCATCACTTGCATTGAAATCTCAGGATCCATTTGGCACAACTGTGGCCTCTTCTTGACAGTGGTGACAGAAAGAAAATGACCTTTATATTTGCTCTTTTATGTTGCAAATGCCTTGACCTTTATAATTAGTTTGATCATGTGATGAAGTTCTCCTGGAAGTTTGAACACTGAATCAAAAAGTCTCATAAATACCTGCTAAAAAAGCAGATACACATCAGAAGGCAAATAGGACTGGCTTAACAACAGCACCACATTGCTGCTATCTGCCTCATCAAAGTCATGGCAGATGTATCCCCACTGGTTCTGGGAGAAGAAGCTGGAGTTTCCCACAAAGTATGACTAAATAAAAAAGCCAATCACATTGCAAGGAGTTTTGTTGCTTAAATGGCTGTTTCTGATTTCAACTTGGTTTTATTTGTTACACCCACGTTTTCCCTAGTCTTTAAAGTGTCTTTGTTCTCTAAAATGCTTAGAGTCAATTCCTAAGTTCAAAACCTTAGAAGATTGTTTGGGACCTGACCACATTTGGAATGATTTATATTGAATTTATTGTGCCAGACTGGGGGCAAGCAGGCAGCAGGCAGGAAGGAATGAAGAACAAGGGCTGGCCAGTGTTTTAGGCCAGAGCTATGAACTGCTAGAGCCTCAGTATCGGCTTTTGAGTTGTGAAAGTTGGCCTTTCTGCTCCCCAAACACAGCAAATAGATATCAATCACTTTCAGGCTTGACAGTGCCTTCTAGGAACTTGTAAATAACTGAAATAAAAACAAAGCAATCCAGTTCAGATTTAAAAAAAAAATAAAATTCAAACTAATTTGATTAGTTTGGCTAATCAGGGGAGCCGCCTGACTGCTCTGTGCTCCTTGTTTCCCTTCTCTGCTTTGTGTCATGACATTGAGCTTCACCCATCAACTTGGAGATACCTCTTCCTCAAGTCCTTTGGAGAGGATCCCTCAGCCAGGAACTGGGCACAGTTGGCTGCACAGGGAGCAAGAGCCTTCCTGACCCTCCTCCTCCTCCTCTTCTCCTCCTCCTCTCCTCCTCCAGAACAAACAGTAGCTAAGAACAGGGTTTTTTTTTCCCAAAACCTGTAGCAACAGGAACACTTTTTTCTGGCTTGAGAAAGCTTAGCAACAGCTCTGGAGAAAGAGTAGGAAGGGATTGTTTGGATTTGGGACAAGGAGACCTCCATCCTCCCCGTGAGGAATCGGTTGTACACAAGCTGACGGCTCTGCTACAGCTCCGTATGTCATGAGGCTGATCTTCTGTTTAATGGCAGCTATCAATCATTTCCTTGTTATAACCTTTTCTGGATGCCAACACATAAAGGCACCTGAAGTAGCAGACCTACTGTGGGTAAAAACAAAGGCTATGGCATTCAGAGGAAGGGGAACAGTGAGGTGGGATTGATCCTATCACTGATCCCATCCTGGCTCCTGTGTACAGGGCTGCTGAGCCCACCTTTTGGGGAGTGCACATTCCATCCATGCAAGGATGAGGAAGGACATCTGGTTGCAGCAAGACCTGACCACAGATTGGTCTTGTTTTTCCTCTGCTTATGTTGTGTATAGCAAGATAGGTGTTATAAATCTTGAAAGAAACTGTTAAAACTAATTTTTATTATGCTATATGACTTAGAAAGATATGCAAACACATTTTAAGGAGGTTATGAAGTGGGAGAAGTAGCCTAGAGGCAGAAAAGTAATCTAATCAAGGTACACAATAGAAAAGTTAATTAAGGAGCCTTGGAGAGGAAGATAAAGGAAATGGCTTAATCTGCAGCATCGCCACATACTCCCTGCAGCCCCCGTCTGCCCACCAGCTGGGGAGGGCAGCCATGCCCTCCTGGGTGGCCGCTGCCGCAGCGGGGTGAACCCCAGCCCTGCCAGGCAGGCTGCCATGCCAGGTGTCTGCTGGCAGCAGCTCTGGGGTGACAGGAGGTGCCTCAGAATTGCCAAAGAAATGAGGGAGGGTCCTTATGGCTTAATACTTCCTAATAGCTCATTCTGTCACTGTTTAACGTTGCTCCATTGCTGACCCCCTGATGCATGAGCATTGTGTTTCCTCCACTCTAATCCATGAAGGACTTCCTCTCTGTTCTTCCAGCTTGGGCTGCTCTTAATTCAGCTAAGCCAAAACTGGCAAAAAAATGGTGCAACACTAGAAATTGTTTTCTCATTGGTCTGATTTGGAAAATTTATTCTTCTGCTGCTTTTTTTTTTTTTTAACAGACCCCCTTGAAACTAACCCCATAGCAACACACTTCATTAAAGCACATTGTAAATCAACCTAATCTGGCAAAAGTGAATACATAGTGCTGGTCCTTAAACTTGCAACAGGGATTCACTTGGGTTCATCTCCCAAAAACACAGTGAAATCATCAGGATTTTAGAGATGCTCATCGAGTGAATATGGCAATGGGGGAATGCAGATGCTGCTGCTGTCTGGATGGTCATATAGGCTGTGCAGCATACAGAGAGGAGATGTGGGGTCGGGGAGCTGGTGTGGCTGTCCCCTGTCCACCTTTCTTCCCTCATCCCCCAAAGGCAGCTGCCTCTTGCCCCACAGGTGAATTTTTGGTGTTCCCATCAGACCAGGCGTATGTGAAACCCGCTGAACTCCTGCTCCCGTCCCATGGCCAGAGCAGCTTGTACCAGACAACGCTCCCTTCTTCCTTTGGGTTTTCACCCAGGACTAAAGCCCGCAATTGTGTGCTTGGAGGATGTGAGCTTCCATAAGAACCTGAGAAACTAAGTTTTCTGCATTATTTCAGATACATCCTGGGTAATTAGATGTTTGCCTACAAGAGCTTCTTAGAAGTAACAACATCCTTTCCTGCATTTGAATTTGACATTTCTGGGCATTCTTTGTGAATTATTCAGAAAACAGAAGCAGTCAGATGCCATCTAAGTCAAACAGTTCAGAATACAGGAGATGCAAGAGAGGAGTCAAATGGCATTTATGTTCAGTATATAGTCATCTGGTCAAACAGCAGTTAAAACTGTAAAACATTTCAGTGAAACAGAGTGTTTTTACCTCCATTGCTGCAGAGGCTTCTCCTGCAGATGGTACCTGGCTGTGACCCCCGCTGACCTGGCAGCAGGCCCTGCCACTTTGGGTTTTTACCCTCAGTGGTCAGTCTCTGATGGTTTTTAAATTTCTATTTCCAAACACAGCTCCAAAATCACTCCTAAGCCCATGTAATGAAAGTAGCACATATTAACATGCACATAAAGATTATTTTATTTTCTTGGTGAATTTCCTATAATATGTTCTGACATTTCCCTGGTCATTTTTCAGGCATTTCCGCAGTTCATTTTATGGTTTTTTTTCTTCACAAGCCTTTCTCTACTTTGAAGAACCTATAAAACATTATTTTTTAATTCATATGGATCCAATTTTCCAATCTGAATGCAAAACCAAGAGTCAGATACTGCTTGACATCTCTCTGTCCATTTCCCCTCGTATCCTCGTTTGTGCACGTGACAATGCCACACAATACTCAGCTGCAAACAGTCGATCTATCCTCTGCTATTAGGTGGTTAAACAGACGGGACAATAAATATGCTGCATGAACCTAAGCACAGCAAATAATGATCGTATCGCATCAGAACTCAGGGTAACTAATGAGAGTTGATTTGTGGAAAAGGTCATGAGGAGAAGAAAGATGTTTCACATGAAGAATATACATGATCATCTTCAGTATTATGAAAGTGACTGCTTCAGGAATAAAATTAAGATGTTAGCATTTGCTGCTCTAACCTGTAAACGTGAGAGTTAAGGGGAGGTTAGTCACAGCAGCAGAGAGGCATCAGCCACTTCTCAGCTGGAATTAGGACATGAATAGCCAAGCTCAGTCCCTCCCGCCCTTGCTGCCAGAGCTGCTATTGGCAAACCCTCCCATTGCACAGCTGCTGGTGGACACAGCCTTCGTTCAGCTGGTGCTGTACTGTGTGGCCTTTGCCTCAGGGGAGGGTATTCCTAAAGTTTGGTCCATACAGAAATGCGTAGAAAAATCAGTTCTAATTATCTCTGAACCCAAACTAGCTGTCATTTAAATTTTGCATTGAGTCTTGTTCAGCATGCAAGTGGTCTTTGCCTAGTTTAGCTTAATTTTATTCCATAGTAAGTTATATTGTATGGTACCACTTTAAGAAGCTGACGTGCTTTAAGCTTTGTACTTGAAGGGCTGGAAATTACATTTTGTTGCTTTGGCCTTTTCTTCTGTCTTTCTGGAAAAAAGAGTTGACATGATTAATCTTTACCTGAAAATTGAACTTTTACTTCAGAAATCCTCAAAATAAAGTGTTAAATCAACATATTTTAGATTTCCAATGGGATATCTATCCATGGAACTGTTCAGTGAAAAAATGATAAGAATAGAAAATCTTAGGCATCTTTAATTTGCATGTACTTAAGAAATAGGGAAGTCAATTACTTACTATCAGGAAGTAACCAAAGCTGCATTTCTACCTGACATTTTGCTAAAACTAGATTTTTTGGGACCTCATGCTATCATAACTGAAACTTGAAGGAATTTTTCACATTTGTGTTCCAGGCTCAGGGGTATTTTTAAAGGATTTTCTGAACTTTATTTTTCCTCTAAATTATTCTTGAAATTTTTGCATATCATACCAGGACATCTCCTTCAAAAGATGTTCTGCCCCAAAATAATTGAAGCATTTAAAAAAAGTTCTGTTGTCATAGAGATGAATGCTTTAAACAGGGACACCTCAAAAACAGTTGGATCAAATTGTTATGTTAATAGGATTTTTTAAAGTAATTAAATCACAAAGATACTTTTGTCTTTTCTCATTCAGAGCGTAGTGTGACACCACTAAACAAATTATTGTGAAAATAATAACTTGTTTATTTTAATCAGATATTGTCACTGGAATACCTTATCAGTTATCTTACAATTTTCAGTCGTGTTCACACTGCAGAATTGTCCTACTTGATTCTTATCAACTCTGATTAATCTAATTTTCTGGGCATCTCACTTGAAGCTTCTTTCTTGCTTTCTGATCAGCTGAAATTGTGAGTTTGCTTTGATAAGGTAGCTCAAGGGAAAGCCAAGCTTTGAAGGGGATCCTCTGTTGGATTAAAATGCAGATTTCTGAGAAAGTCCTATTTCAACCTGCTAAAAAGAAATCCAACTTTTTTTTGACAGTTGCATTTTTTCTCATGTCTTTTTTACATAGCCAAAAGACTCTCTGATGCTGTGAAGATTTCTGATGTTTCTGTTGGTAAAGTGCTTGTGCATCTTCCAACTCTCCTGTCTGAGCTGTGGGTCTGTTTGCACGGTCAGGAGGTTGCCCGCACATTCTCCGTGCCTGGGTTGCCTGGGGAGGCTCTGGCTGGGAAAACATGCCAAATGGTGAGTGTGGGATTGCTACCTGAAAGAAGAAAAGAAGTCGCTTATTTGTGAACTAGTGTAAACGTGTCTTGGAGAAGTAAGCTTCTGTCTCCATATTTCCTTTAGGATGGCTGGGTTGCCTGGGAGATATGTAGGGTGCTATGAAGGCAGTCTTCAACTGAGGTGAAAAACAGAAATAGATTTAAAATAATTTTGAGTAAACAGTATTTTTTTTTTCAGCTCTGTAGACAAACAAGAAAACCTGGTTTAGATTGAAGTGAAATAGATCTGGTTCACTTTAGATGAATTCAGACTTCATACCATTTACTGTTTGATTAAATCATTATGCCTTGCTTTAATTCACAGCAAAAAGTCAGCAAAAACCTTCTGAGATTAAAAAGGAATATTGACCTGTAACAGAAAACCTGATAGATTGCCTGATTACAGGTATCTCCCATGCTGCTGCATTCAAGAGCCCCTTGCATGGGAAGGGGGTTTGAACCTTCATGGCTTCCATCATGCTCATCTGTTCCCAGAGTAACTAGGTGATGCCCCACGACTTTGCACCCCTCTGGGGCTTGCTGGAGCAGAAGTCCTGGAAAAGCATCCAAATTTTGCCTTTGTATTCCCTAATGTGGCCACAGCACTCCCAGTTTCGATCAGTGCAGCCCTGGAGAATTTCCCCGAGAGCACAGAAATCCATTCAAGGTGAAAAAAAAAGTGTGTCCCCACACTTATTTAGGTAACTTCATTAGTTTATACCAACATTTAGCACTTTTGTCTTTTCTTATCATTGTGGTGTGATGTAGATGACACAGCATGCCCCTAGCTGCCCCAGGTGTCAGGGTCTCCTCTGTCTCCATTTTGCCTGTTTTCACTGGGACTCCGGTCTCCTGCTTGCCCTACAAAGCACTGGATCCTGTTTTCCTATTTTTGGCACCAGTTTGCAGGCTCTGGAGGGGCTTCTGACAGATTACTCTTTTTTTTTTTCAGGGTGAAAAATGGACCTGCTACTGCCCTGTCAGCTTTGAACAAGGAACTTGGCCAATGGACCACCCCTTTCCCAAGCAGGACCACATGCCCCAGGAGCTGCAAAACAAGGCACTCCCCACTAACTGCCATTTAAGACATTGCATGTGGTATATGGAAATACTTTTTAAGGTTTAAAACTTTTTCCATCTTCCCTTTACTCTCCCAGCTCACAACGTACTGTCTGAGAAGTTTGTGTAGACCCTTAATTTTGAAAATATTAGACCTAGTGCAGGGAACAGCACCCAGCTGTTAAGAGAGTGGCTAGGATGCAGACAGAGCTTATCTCACCTTTGCAGTGCCATAGAGCTTTTTATTAATATAATTTACCATTTGCTTTTTCAAGAGGGAAGAGAACAGGTTAAAAATGGAAGATTAAGAAAAGGTTGAAATTAAATTATTCCAGCTGATTGCATTCACAATTGCCTTTAGTCTTATACCATTTGGAATGAGTTAGGCAATCAAAGTCATATATTACTTTAAAAAATCAGTTAAGGGAAACACATCGTAGCACACAGCCTCTTCTAAAACCTCACTAAAATCAGTGGGGGAGGAACACAAAGTGGGATGCCATAAAGACGCAAATTTCGGAGTGAAAAAGTAAGCACAAAGACATGTAAGACAACAAGTACCTTTGAACATTGAAAACTTCATACACCCTTGGTTAGGAGAAGTAGGTATCAGGGTGTGATTGGATGTCTTCCAAGCCCTCTGCATTATTCCTCTGTGTACAGCTCATGCTAGCAGAGCGCGAGGCTTTGTAGCTGGGGAAAGTCCCTGCTGCCTGGGACCCAGAGACACCCGCACCCCTTCTCTCCTTCCCCAGCAGATGACATAACCACCAGCTGACAGCCACCCTCCCCTTTGCTTCTTCTCTTCCTGGTCCCACCAGTTTTGTTTCCAGGCCTCAACAAGATGAGAAGAATTTGTGATTTCCTCTGTTCCCTGCAGTCCTTAGCATGGCAGGTGACCTTGGGCACTGTGCACAGAAATGGAAAATATGGGTCAAGCTTCAGACTGATGAAGATGTTAAACTAAGAGATCCCTTTTCTAGACTGCATCTTCTACTTGTTGGCCTGAAACCTGAAGGAAGGTGCACAGTGCTAGGACCATGGCAAAGGTGCTGGCTTTAGAGGAGTGGTGCATGTTCTGCCTGAATCTGTTCTCTGCACCCCAAAGCAATGACAGCACATTAGCTCAGGAAACAGGTGGAGTTCAAAGATAAATCTTTTTATTTAATATTTCATTTGGGAACCTTACTGCATTTTTAACAACTTTTTCATATTCAAAGCTTCTGTATTTATTCATTTATTTTGCTCTATGTGTAGAAATCCATGTGTCCCACCTACTTACTCTTGTTTATCCAAAGATGTAATCATCTGCACACTGGTTACAGATTTATAAAGCTGCTACACTAAGGATTTTCAGCACAAAGGAATTTTGTACTAGAAGATACTGGGAGACTGGAGCCTGCTAGCAAGAAGTTACATCACCATTTAAAAACAGGAAAATAAGATTTACTTTGGACTTAACAGGAAAAACATAACATTGAAGCTGAAAATGTGCCTTTGAAGGGCTGTCAGCCACACTGTGCTTTGTGAGTGTCCCAAAGAGCAAGGGACATCTGGGGACCATGGTGCTAGCCCTCATTGTCCTGGGGTTTGTCAGTCAAAACGCAGGCACTTGCTGGCCTGGGCGAAGGTGTTGTAGAAACTCTCCATCCATCCCAGGGCCAGTGGGACTCACCACAGTGGGAGGCAGAGAGCAGTGTCCAGTGCCTGCAGGGCACAGTGCCAGCGATAAGCACCTTTTCTTCATGAGTAACGCGACTGAAGGAGCTGGCACATGAATAAATCACTAAGTGGCTATCCGTGGGGTACAGCAAGTAAAACAGTGTGCTGTGTTTTCTTTGTGAGATAAAAGACAAATTAGCAAACTGTTTGAAGCTGTTTTTGAAGACATAAATCAGGTGTCTGGAAGGGAGTGCCCAGTGCCATGCAGTGTTAAAGCAAGCTGCAGCCTCGTGCCCTGCTGTCGTGAGAGACCACTTGTCCACTGCTTTATGGAGACGTCTGCTGCTCATTCCCATCAATGCCATGGGAGCTACGAGCAAAGCTGTGATGCACCGCTGGGTGTAAAGGAAAGGAATAACTCTCAACATTTGGAGCTGGAGATAATAATTTTGTGGGGTTTTGCCTCCAAGATCCCGTGACTCTCACTTAAATGCACAGGGGCTGCAGGTGCTCAGTGTGTGTAGAGGTTGCACTCAGATGGGACCTGCACATCCTTGGCCAGCCCCAGCACCAATAACATGAGCCTGGAAGAGAGGGGACGTGTAGCAATCTCTATTATTATTGCTACAATCTGAAGACTCCTGATATCTTGTGCAATGGTGCAGTTAGTGTTTGGATAACTTGTCAGCACAATGCACCTGCTGCAATTCCACATCAAAACATGTAGATCAGCTAATAACAAGGGAGAGTAGGAGGAGAAAGAGGAGAAAGGTGGTCTTTCCATGTCCTTTGTGTGATGACAGGTAGTCTGAACGCAGATTCTTGGTATTTCATGTGCACAGCAATATGTGGATAATAAAAAAGCCCTCACCAATTCGGAGGCAAGCTTGGAAATGCTGTGCATGTGGTGAATTTTCAGTTTCACTTTATTAGCCATGCAAGATTTATGGAAAGCCTGAAAACACCATTATTGTCTGTGATGTTCTGGTGGAAGCACTAAGACAATATTGTAAAAAACTGCTGTACATTATAAACTGTAGATTGTTATCACATCATCACCATAAATCCACTCATTTTGCAAACTGGTTTCAAGAGCTGGTGGTTTCCGGTTCCAGTGGAGAAAACCTGTTTTCTGTTGGAGTATCTCCATGACAAATCTGACTTGCTGCTGTCTGTTCAGCATCTCTTAAGTACAAACAGCTCCATAAATCTGCTTGGGAGGGGGATTTTTTGTTTGTTTGCTTTTATTTGCCTTTTGAACATAAAGGTTTCTGGGGTGAAATGGGCTGGCTGCTGGCTCAGTGAGCAGAACACCAGGTCTGGGGCTTGTGCCTCCCAGAGACCAACGTTGTCCTCCTGGAACACTGATCTGCTCTTGAATGGGAGCCAGTGCAATTAGCACCACGTTGTCAAAAACGAGCACACGGAGCAAGATGGCTAATGTGCAGAGAAGTTGCCTTCAGAGCAGGAGGAAAAAGGACAGAGACAGATGTAGCCTGACCTTCAGCCTTTAGTCTAAAAACACACTCCAGCCAATTGCCACCACACACTGTGCTCCGGTTTGCTCTGAGCAATCGCTTTTCTGGAGCATTTTGGAGATGCTGCTGGTGCTGTTGGGGAGAAAGCTGCTGGGCAATGGTCATCTCAGGGAGGCTGAGGAGGAGAGGTGAGGGTGGCATGGCCTGTGCTGCCTGAGGGGTACAGTTGAGGGACGGAGCCCCTGCGCCGGTGCCCTTCTGGGCCAGTCGGGACATGACCACACCAGGGCTTGGCGTGCCTGC
The DNA here is from genome assembly GCA_013400875.1 of Anhinga rufa. Classification (NCBI taxonomy): domain Eukaryota; kingdom Metazoa; phylum Chordata; class Aves; order Suliformes; family Anhingidae; genus Anhinga; species Anhinga rufa. Next base: position 9,960 of record VZTV01025625.1, read on the forward strand.
ACTGGGAGAGCAACCGCCTGCCAAGCAGCCTGCTGCAGCACGAGAGCTTAAATTGATGCTAACAAGAGCTGGGAAATTACTAGTTTTTAAATGACAAGACCCATACTTTATGTCATTTTCATTTGGCTTCAGAAGAAAGACAGATGGTCACATTGTCTGTCTTATCAATAGCAAGACGCCTGTTTATGCAAACCTTTTAAGATTTAGCAATCTGTAAATCCCATGGCTGGGGTGGCATGAATCCGCATTTGTGCAAAAGGCTCTGTGAAATGAAACAAAATAGTACAAGCTGTGTGCATTAACTGTCAACATTTAAACAAACCCCCAACCCTTGGCACATATGCTGTGTATTTTCGAGGACAGGGTGAGTGAGATTCTAAGGAAAAAACCGCAGCCACCCAAAGATCCCCCAGCCTGTCCAATTAATATTCTTTCTCATTAAAACTGCCATTAACCTGGTTGTTAAATTACCATGTTTATTAATAAAAATACTAAAACACACACATACCCTGTAATGACAGTGCATCAAACGAGAAAAAAATAAATGCAAATTTCAAGTGAAAGTGATAAGAGGTCAACAGTATTTTATCCTGTTATTACTGCCTCCTCCATATGGTTATATTTTCCATTTTGTTTTTTCTGTGACAAGAGGTGAAGACCCAGGAATGCATGAACATGCTTAATTATTTGCAGAAAAAAAACTTCTCAAACTTTTAAATTCTAAATGGAAAGGGGAAAAAACCACCCTGTTTCAGAAGCCATGGAGAATGGGTAGGGAAACAAAAGAGGTAAAAATGCACTTGTCAAGAATGGTGTGTTTTATTCTTACCTATAGTCCAGTCTCTTCCCTCAGTGACAGCACAGAGAAAAAGCTGAGAAAAAGTTACACCACAGAGACAAAGCTTCAGAGGTTTGGTCTCCAAAAAGGAAAACGTTTAGATTGCCCAATATCTCTCATTTCCAAGTGCAGAAGATGCTAGTTGAATTACATCCTCCTGTTGCGTGGGTATGTACCTGCTCTAAGTATTTACATTTATGCTACTTCAGCTGCATTTAAGTGTTCAGAGGTGTTATTTCGGGTACAACTAGAATGTACTTTTATTTGCTAAGACTTTTCCCATTCTACAGCCTAAATCCTAGAGATGCATTTTTCATTTCACCACCCAAGCTGCAAATACCAACTCTCTGGGGAAAATGTTCTTTCCCAAAAGCTATAAAACATAGTCTATTTATGGTGTGTCCCTGTGTCATGGTTTAACCCCAGCTGGCAACTAAGCACCACCCAGCTGCTCGCTCACTCCCCGCTGCCGCAGTAGGATGGGGGAGAGAATCAGGAGAGTAAAAGTGAGAAAACTCAGGGGTTGAAATAAAGACACTTTAATAGGTAAAGCAAAAGCCACACAGGCAAGCAAAGCAAACCAAGAAATTCATTTGCTGCTTCCCATGGGCAGGCAGGTGTTCAGCCATCTCCAGGAAAGCAGGGCTCCATCACGCGTAACAGTTACTTGGGAAGACAAACACCATAACTCTGAACATCCCCCCTTCCTTCTTTTTCCCCAGTTTTATATTCTGAGCATGACATCATATGGTATGGGATATCCCTTTGGCCAACTGGGACAGCTGTCCCGGCTGTGTCCCCTCCCACATTCTTGTGCACCCGGCACAGCATGGGAAGCTGAAAAAGTCCTTGATTAGTGTAAAAACTACTTAGCAACAACTAAAATATCAGTGTGTTATCAACATTATTCTCCTACTTAATCCAAAGCACAGCACTGTACCAGCTACTAGGAAGAAAATTAACTCCATTCCAGCCAAAACCAGGGCACCCTAGCTGAGCCCTTCAGCAGCAGACCTCAGAGGTGTTTGCGGCAGCTGGAGCGTGCATGGGGCTGCACATGGCTCAGGGGCAATAACGGTGAAGACAGAACACAAGTACATCCACTACCGACACGGAAGATATTAATATTTTAATTAGATCTATAATTAACTAATTTGCTGTCATCAGCTCCTTTGGCAGCTAGGAAAGGCTAGTGCCATGATTGCAAGGTATTAATCACAACGATCAGTGACAATCTCCCTGAATACGGACACGAACTTTGCTGAATGTGAGTGGAATACATTAGTAAATTAAAACAATACTTTTTTTTCTGAAGGGTGCCTCCTTCGTTAACGCTGCACAGCACAGCGCAGGGCACTGAGGCAATATCCTGCCTGGCTACAGGAAATGGGCTGGGACTTTCAAGATGGGAGCAGCATCACCTGAAAAGCCACTGAGGGGAATGACTATTGCAAGGCAGACAAAGGAGCGTCCCATCAGTTTTCGCCTGGTTAGAAAGACTCAGAAGGATTTTCCTTCCCCGCCCAGGCTCACACCTTCCCAGCTGTGCTGGATGATGCTTGTCCCTACAGGGAACACGCAGGTGGCTGGCCATCTTCTGATGCTCCACTGCTGCTCAGACACTTGATTATCTCCTGTCTCAGCTGGACATGGCAGCATCTTGAGGGGATGTCTGTAGTGAGACCCATCAGCGATGATGGCTGGTCTGTGCCAGGACCCCCACCAGGACCCCATGGACCAAGCTCAGGACCATTCCTTTACCTTTAGACATGAGTAATGGTGTAAATCCCACTTATCACACCTTTGGTTACTGCCCTCCTGCAGCCTGATGAACTCCAGGTGCATGTCCCAGTAAGAATGTGCTCTACCCTGAGAAATTTGGTCTTGTTTTTATCATTAGTCTATAATTACTATCAACTGCAGTAGATTTATTTCCATAGTAAAAAACATTCACTCACACTGGAGGATTCTTTCCTGTACTTTGGTTTAGCTTGCATAATTTTTCACCCAGACACCTAAAAAGGTTGCCACAAGGAGTTGGAAATAACAATAAAAGTCTTTTATTCTTTTTAGCATTATATAGCATATATAAAGCAGCACCTATGTTTAGATGAGGCAACTTAGCATTTCTTTTCTAAAAGATAGAATTTTCATCCACATCATAATTTAAATATGCTTCATTTCCTGTAAGAATCCAATTCCATTCACCTCAGTGAAACTTTCTGTCGCATTTTAATGTTATTTAATAATAATACTGAGACTAAAAAAATCTGGTTAGATGTGCTGAGTGGTATGCTAACAAAGATGTAGAAAACCTTTAGGGAATGTAACCTAGCAAGTGGAGCCTCACTGGGAAGACTGTCAATGGGAAAAGAAATACCAGTGTGTTTGTGTAAAAAAGTTAATTTGCTCTATAAATGAGGCAAAATAAACACATACAGTAAATGCTATTATTTCCATCGACAATGAGGTTAAATAAGTACTTGATGGGTAGTTCTCAAAGGCATTTGTGTACAGGAGAGATACTTATCACAGTGCATGATGGTTATGTATAGTAATAGAATTAAAATGAATTAAAACTCAGCTGTTATCTGTGTGCTGGGGAAAAAAAGCCCAAGATATTAAAGCAAAGAGGATCAATTTATGCCTTGCTAATTGGAAATTCT
>VZTV01025627.1:0-10676 GCA_013400875.1 Anhinga rufa
AGCCGCCTCCCCTCGGGCCGGGCCGGGCGCGGGCCCGCGGCCTCGGCAGATCAATTTCCAGTCTCCCGATGTCTGCCTCGGTGGGGACAGAGCCGAAGCCGGGTGAGCCTCCCAGCGCAGCTGAGCTTTCCGGCGAGGGGGCAGGTGTTTCACCCGGCAGTTGTGTCTGTGCGCCAGGGACGTGGTGCTTCAGGGGCGCGTTTGGCTCTGGAAGTAGCATTTGTTCAAATAAGCGAGGAAGGCGTTGTCCAAAAAACGTCTCTTAGCAGTTTGACCTCGGGCTGCACGTGAAGTAAGGGAACCAGATACTGAGGACAGAAGGGTGTTGGTGAGGGAAAATTGCATCTTCAGGGTGCTTGGTCACAGATAGCTACTGCTCAGCGTATCTGACGTTCAGGATTATATGGTGGGTGTTGGGGGGTTTATTTGGTTGTTTTCATAGCATCATAGAATGGTTTAGGTTGGAAGGGACCTTTAGAGGCCATCTAGTCCAACCCCCCTGCAGTGAGCAGGGACATCTTCAACCAGACCAGCCTGACCTTGAATTTCTAGGGATGGGGCCTCCACTACCACCTCTCTGGGCAACCAGTGTCTCACCACCCTCATTGTAAAAAATGTCTTCCATATATCCAGTTTAAACCTACCCTCCTTTAGTTTAAAACCATTACCCCTTGTCCTGTCACAACAGGCCTTGCTAAAGAGATCATCCCCATCTTTCCTATAGTCCCCCTCTAAGTACAGAAAGGCTGCAATAAGGTCTCCCCGCAGCCTTCTCTTCTCCAGGCTGAACAACCCCGGCTCTCTCAGCCTGTCTCCATAGCAGAGGTGCTCCAGCCCCTGATCACCTTCGTGGCCTCCTCAGGACCCGCTCCAGCAGGTCCATGTCCTTTCTGTGCTGGGGGCTCCAGAGCTGGACGCAGCGCTGCAGGGGGGTCTCACCCGAGCGGAGCAGAGGGGCAGAATCCCCTCCCTCGCCCTGCTGCCCACGCTGCTGGGGATGCAGCCCAGGGCACGGCTGGCTTTCTGGGCTGCCAGCGCACATTGCCGGCTCATGCCCAGCTTTTCACTCACCAGTACCCCCAAGTCCTTCTCCGCAGGGCTGCTCTCAATCCCTTCATCCCCCAGCCTGTATTGATACTGGTTGTGTTTTCCCCCATGAAAACCTTCCATCCTTTATTTGGATTTGGGGATGAGACCTGTCATTAACACTGGCTCATTGCTGTTTCATGGGAAAGTGTTCTGTTAGCCTAGGCTATGTTTCCATTAAACATGACAACCCCCTGCAGCCCGAGGCAGCTGTGCGGGGAATTGCTGATTACTTCTGTGGATGTCAAAACAGGCCAAATAGGCCCTCTCAAGCTTCAAGCAGGAGGACTGCTGGGATGGATTTGAGGTGATCTGAGGTGTTCTGGGCAACCCTAATAAGAGAGGTGCTGTACCAGTGCTGTTGGTAGAGGATTGATGACTGCAGGGCCTGTGGAGGTTAGTTACGATCAGGAAATTCACTTAAAATGAGGTGAAAAGCCCACTGCAGTACTAATGCAGGCTTGAGCAGACTTCAACAATACACAGCCCCTAAGGGGCTGCTATGTGCTCTTGAGTAAATTCCATTTTTAAAGCTTTCCCTGAATTAAATGAGAAGTTTGGTATTACCTATTTCTAGAAGTGGACTTCTGTGTACTTAGGTGTAGTGTTCTGTGGTGGGAGCCAATATTGTCGTGAATGTTTTTTTGAAATTGAGCAGATCTACAGATGTTAGCTGTCACAAGAGTGACAGTCAGTGCCCTGAAAAGTGGTAGGAGCAGAGAGAGAGAGAGTGGCAGGAGTCATTCAGTATTTTATTTTGATGTACACTGTTTAGGGAATCTGCTCTGACAGAGTCGAAACTGATAGCGGTATATGCAGCGTGCTTGCGTTTTTAAATTACCAGTACCAGTATAATACCAGTACAGGCTGCATGTTTCCTGAGTGGAATGCACGTTTCTGAAATGGGCACTGATCAGATGAGAAGTCTGATAATAAGATTTCCCGCCCCAGTGAATTAAACAAGAACCGCCAGTATAGCTGATCCTACCGACAACGTGAGGAGTGAGCCTAAGCAGTGTGCACAGGGCCTGTAAGTGTCTCTTCCCCCCCGCCCCTGATAATTTGGGAATGTGTAGTAAAAGTCAATAACCCTTCCTTACCTAGGTCTTTCTGGGTCACTTTTGGAAGCAAAGCAGTGCTCATGCAGAATTTGCAGGGAGCTCTACTTTTGAAACTGGCAGGAGGCCCAGTGCTTCCACTTCTTTTTCCTAAAATAAGTTTCTATTTATCTGTGAACATGCAAAATGAACAGACACATTGCTATTTTATTTGAATCTGATTCAATCTGTCTTTGTTTATGCTCTAATTTGGCATCCCTTTTATTGATACAATTCACTTTGTCATTGGGATAATATTGTAATACTTTGAATAACTGGATGTGAATATTTTTTCTCTGAGCCTTTCTGTCACCACAGTAGAGTAACTACTGTCTTGCCGTTGCACTGGCTAGCACACCCTTCCTTCCCCACCTCTTAACTATTGAGGAAGATTAGGTAAAATATTATTTAATATTCAGTAGGGAAAACCAAAATATAAGTATATCAAGGTGTGTGTAAGTATATATGTAGGTGGAAAAGAAGGGAGTACTAGAAAACCAATAAGGCTTTCATGACTTTAAAGACCAATATTACATTTGTATAGTGTATTCCTTATATAGGGAGTGATAAGGAAAAGTATCTGCTTTCAAAAGAATTGAGAAAACAGACTTAAAAATAATTCTTTCAAAAGAATTGAAAGATAGAAAAATATTAGATCTTTAGTAAAAGCCTTTGTTTTATGAAATAGCACTTAGGACTGACACTTCACTAAAGTGGCATGAAATGTGGTTATTCATTAACACTTAACATGTGTATTGTGAAGTTTTAGTCATTTATTACAACTAGCAGTGATAAGATGCCAAGAGATGTCAAGGTCAATCTTGGCCGTGATCCACTGCAGCAATTCTAAGTTTCTGAAGATCAATCTTAGTGAAAAAGAAAGATAACTCAGAACACAGAGAATGGAGATTTTCAGCTGAAAGGGGCAAAATGGGAAAAAATGTGCTGAAAAGTAAGAGCAAGGTACCCACGTTCACTAAAGAGGAGAATTTTTGGAGGTGAGATCATAATAAAAGTGTTGTAATTTTACACTTTTTCTATCATTTTTCTTTCATCATTTGGTATCAGTCAAATATACAGTTTATAAACATTTCTATCATGCTAAAACGTGTGGACTAGTGAATCACAGTGATACATGGGTTCATAAGCTAGATGCTAAAATCATGAACCTAAAGGTTCCTTCTTTTAATCCTTACAGCATAAAAAGTGTGCGATAGTAACGCTGAAGTAGTGGGTCATGTTGTCTATAGGTGCCATCTGGTGGAGTTTTTACAGCATGTTAGAAGTGCTGCTTTTTCTTTCTGATTGCATTAGTCATGCAGAGAAGTATGTGCTGAGCACAGAAAGGGCTGCTGCAAGAATGAGAAGTTAGAGATACAGAAATTAGATGAAGATCATGACCAGAAGTGCAAAGGCTGCAGCAGGGCGAGTTAGTCAGATTATAATGCACATCTTTCTAGTCGGGGTTTCAGAGATTTCCAGTTCTCATAACTTTTAAAATTTTCTCCTTCATTTAATGAATAATTAGTGATAGCCTCTTTACTGTGAAGCAAATAATGTTCTTGGTGATGATATTTTGAAATTAAGATGATGACATTCTGGAGTTATGGTCTAACTTTTTTTGAGGTGAGTATTGTCAAGATATTTTGGGGTTTATTTTTGTGTTTGTACAGACATCTTGAAGTGATGCGTTGCTACTAATGTAACACTAAAGATCATATTAAATTGCAAAAGGGTTTATGTAAATTTTATAGAAGAAGGGTCACTGTACATGTTGTCTTCAGGACTTAAGAGTCAATTATATGAGTTATAGTAGGACTTGTCTCATGGGAGAGAATACTGTAATTCTGCTTAACTGAAGAGTTTAGAAGCATATTATTTTCTGCTTAGTCCTCAGGAATAAGGTCCTTTTCACATGTCCACACAGGTCCTACCTAAAGCACAAGCTAGTGCATGATAAAGCAGGATTGCATTTTTGGATGCTGCCTCCTGCAAGCAGGTGAGACATCTGGGAAGAGGCAGGGAAGCGGGGGGAAATACTGTCTACCTGCCAGGCTGGCTAGTTGTGCAAGATGGAGAAAGGATGTCATGCTGTGGGATGTGAGAAAAACTCTGCTTTTAAGAAAGATATGTTCACTTGCTGTATTTATACGGTGTTACACACTGGTCAGACATGTGCCTTCATCTCTGGCATTCAAATCCGTTTCCAAATTTGGGATCCTTTAGTCCTGGGTTATGCAAATGAATGTATCATGTAGTCAGGAATTTTGTGTAGCTAAACTGACTGTAAACGATATAAAGATCAGGGCTTTGAGACAAAAAATTATATATGTGCTTTATAAGCCAGCAATTGCAGTATGGGTAATTACTATACAGATTTGATCCCATAGAGGGATTAATATATATACACTTGGTAGTGTGTTATAATTTGGTAAATTTAGCACATTCATCTCTGTGTGATGATGTTGATATTTTAATTGCTTAAGAAAATGCTAATTTTTGGAGAAGCAAGTCTTGTACTTATGTAGCCAACAAAGACAGTAATGACAGTATTCCAGCCATCCTCTACAGTACTTAAAAACTTTTAGAAAGGCATTTCCATTGAGAGAGGTTAAGGATAGTCAACTAAAGTTAGGAAGTCTGAGGGCAGCTAAATATTCTCATGTTAGTGGCAGCAGGCAATGCAGCCTGCAGCATCAGTGACAATATTAATACTTAAAATGACGGGAATGGTAAACTATGCTGTTAACTGCCTGTGTCACCATCTAAGCTATATAGACTTTTTATTTTGCATTTTGCATGCACATTCATTTGTACTTATATTCAGTGGTACCTAGGAGAGTGTCTTCCGTTGGCTTGATATTTACAGTTTGAAAGGTTACAGCTCCTGGCAACATATGCAGTTTAAATACTGATACTCAGAACTGCTGAGTGTGCATGTGTGTGAATTCATGTTTTACACAGATTGCTCTAAGAATCTGTAAAAGTCACAAAAGCTACAGCTTTTCCACTTTTACAATGAGTTTTGTATGGCATTTAAAGAGAAAAAAGCACATTTTCATAACTGAGATACCCTGAAAAGTTATGTCAAAAAGTTGAATTTAACATCTAATGTGTTTTTTAAAATATATACTAATAAATCACAATTTTTGCACTCAGTTGAGAGTTGTGTTGGTGTTCCAGCATGGATATTCTGCCATCTCTTCTTTTTAGTTTAGCGTTTTCATTTAGTTGTCTCTTTTTCTGCCCTTTTTAGTTGATTTCATTATGTTGGTGTTTCTGGCTGGTCCAATAATGTATTTTATATCAACTTCCCACTTTAAGTACCAAAATCCCCAGCCTTTATTGCCTGTCATTCAGATTCTCCAGCAAAAATTACTAGATTTTTCTCCTTTCTAGGGGAAAACCTTCTAAAAATCTCTACAAGAACTGCCGTGCTGTACTTCAGTCGCATGGGTTTGCAGGCAGTAAGCTGTGACACTTATGCTCTCCTTATTCGTTTCTGCTGCTTATGCCTGTTGTCTGACACATTGGTGCCATTTGTCATGCTGTTTCTTAACGACAAGTAGAGGAGTCCCACTATGTTTGTGAACTATTGTACTGCATCTAATTTGTCACTTGCTTCTGTTTCTTTATGTTTGGAGTTCCTTCCAGAAGGCCTCTCTTCTCTGTATTTGAAAAGATGTTGGTGCTGTTCAAGCCGATCTTGATTTAGACATGTGACTACGCTGCTGGAGCCAAGATTCCCCTGCAGCCTGTGGTGAAGACCACGGTGAGGCAGGCTGTCCCCCCGCAGCCCGTGGAGGTCCACGGTGGAGCAGATATCCACCTGCTGCCCATGGAGGACCCCACACCAGAGCAGGTGGATGCCTGGAGAAGGCTGTGACCCCGTGGGAAGCACCTGCTGAAGCAGACTCTTGGCAGGACCTGTGGCCCTGTGGAGAGAGGAACTCACGCTGGAGCAGATTTACTGGCAGAACTTGTGACCCCCTGGGGACCCACGCTGGAGCAGTTCATGAAGAAGGGTAGCCTGTGGATGGGACCCATGTTGGAGAAGTTCATGGAGGACTGTCTCCCATGGGAGGGACCCCACGCTGGAGCAGGGGAAGAGTGTGAGGAGTCCTCTCCAGAGGGGAGGAAGGAGCAGAGACAAGGTGTGATGAACTGACTGCTCGGGGGAGGTGGTAGAGAAAATCAGGAGTGAAGTTGAGCCCGGGAAAAAGGGAAGGGTGGGGGGAAGGTGTTTTAAGGTTTGGTTTTATTTCTCATTATCCTACTCTGATTTAGGTTGGCAATAAATTATTTTCCCCAAGTTGAGTCTGTTTTGCCCATGACAGTAAATGGTGAGTCATCTCTCCCTGTCCTTATCTTGACCCACAAGCCTTTTGTTACATTTTCTCTCCCTTGTCCACTTGAGGAGGGGGAGTGATAAAGCAGCTTTGATGGGCATCTGGTGTCCAGCCAGGGTCAACCCATCTCAATAAATTAGTCTATATTATTCGCTATTTATAAAATATAATTACTTTTACTTAGTTCATACTGGTTTCAGTTTGTAGGATTTACTAGTGAAATTGATTTCAGAAGTATGCCACTCCCTTCCCTGATGCATGAGTCTGGTATGCTAGATTTGTCACATTACAACAATACAAACCAATATGCAGACGGCTATTATAAAGTCTGAAAGCACTTGCTAGCAAGCTTAAAATTAACAGTGAGCAACTAATTAACAATTCTACAACTTAAAAACTTTTTAATTGGCACTTCTTTCAAGAGATGAGTTTTCAATTTAAATACAAAATTAGCCAGAGACTTAGTGCCTGAAATAGAAATTTGGACTGATTAGCAGGAAAGCAAAAAGCACTAGCTGTGTAAGAAATGAATGTTTAATTTTCTCCAGGTAAGTCTGCCAGTCTTCAAGGATCAGAAGAAGATGCACTGTTTTGGATAGAAAGTATAAATCAAACTACTTTTCAGTGTTGTTTCAGTGTTGGCGTTTGTCTTACATGTGGTTACAGTGTGTTCAGTCACAGAAGTTGGAGATTTTGGCAGAGACAATGACTCTGCATCTCTCTGATTTCTGTGCTACTGAGTTCAAAATGCCTGCCTTATTCCAAGAACACAAAATGAGGTAAGAAACAACAAGATAGAAGTTGTCTGGAAGACTTAGAGTTGTTTCTTTAAAGGATTCAAGTCTGGTAACTGGGGGAGCTTTGTATGTTTTGAGGTTTTTCTCCTCTTTGCCATTATGTCCTGTTCTACGGAATGGCAGGAATGAGAATCCAGTGGCTTTGGAAGCAGTTTAGATGCTACATTTTTACAAGACAAAGTGGAGCAGGGTGCATAAATGGAATAAAAGCTGCATTAAAAACCTATCTACCTGCAGACACTCTGAAAAGGTCTTTTGAAGTTGCCCATTTTTATTCATTGTATCTCGTGTATGAGTATGTGTAGGGTGATGGAGAAGGAATGAGAATTCAGCAGTTAAGTACTTTGATTAGCTGTGTTTGCATCTGAGTTAATGATGGGTGCTTTTTCTTTAAACATGAATCTTTGTGAAATCCTTCTTCTTGCCACCACGTATATCTCTAGGATGACCTCATTTTTGAAATATTTTTGATAATCTATCTCTCCTCTGAGGAAGCAATGACACCTCCTGTGGAGTGGGAAAGCTGAATTCCACTGAGCATTAGACTAGAGGTCTGGGTTCAGTGCTACCTCACACATACATGAAATGAGTCATCACAGCAGATGAGGTTGCACAAAAAAGGCACAGTTCACCACATAAAAAATTAAAGAGAGCACAATCCATGCCAGCTTTGAAATAACAGAACTCATGAATAATCCTGAAGGCAGCCTTGCACCTTGCGCCTGGCTGTTCGTATGCTGTGCTCCAAACACCTTTTAAAATTCCTACTGTAGAACTGTTTCATCTCGGCTCAATAAACACTAATAGGTGTGACAATAATACAGTTTATTTAATAGTACTGGAATGGGTTGCATATTTTGTTTTTTCCTGTTGTGAAATAAAAGAAGTTGGAAGAGAATCTACATGTCACTCGAATATTTTTCTTTGTGTTGGGAGTTGACACCGTCATAAATCTGTGCATTTTCAGCTGATGATGTAGTCTATCGATGCCAAAATTTATTTGGGAGATTTTATGCAAAGCCTCTAAAATTCAGATGGATTTTACTGTGAATATGTATATGCTCATAACTTAACTGAAATAGGCATTAACAGAAAAAGCCTTTGTATGGATGTGTAAGAGTTGTTCTTTATTAGTTTACACTATACTTGGGGGCTGAGCACTGTGCTGAAACTTGCTATGATTTTAAGGGTTAGTATTGTGTAAGATTATATTTTCATAACTGTGTAAATATTATTGGCATATAAAGTGAGTCTTTATTCATCCTTGCCAATAGTTACTGTAAAAGGTAGGCTTCAGTTATCCTCAGGAATTAGAATTGCTGCAGTTTGGAGATGTGGATGATTTCTAATTATAGCAGTGTTGGAATGTGAGTGGTCTGACTCACTAATAATTTTCTTCAGAGCTGCAGCCCATCATATCAAGGAATGTGAAATCTTATCAGTGAGTACAATCTGCGCTACTTACATTAACTACTTAGAATAATGGAGACCGGCTCATGCCAAACATAAAAGTACAATGATTGCAGTGAAACCGTATTATAATGGTACATTGAGTTTCATTAAGAAGCATTTTCATCATACAGCATAGCTGATTCAGAGCAAAGATGTCATTCAAGTGTTTCAGGCCAATATGCCTTTGCTCACCATTACTAGTGCCATGCATTGATGAACAGAAATTATGATAAAGGTAGCATTTTCTCTGAAGCTACTTAAGGCTGATTTTTTAAATTGTACAAACAAGACATATTTCATAAACAGGAATAGCAACTGGCATATGTTGACTGATTATTTAACGTCTCTCTTTTATTTTAAACAGCTTAAATTAGATTAATCTTAAACAGCTTTACAATTAGGCCATTATTTTTCTCAGGAAAAATCATGACCTTATATTTTAGCCATGTCAAGCTTTTTGGGATGATCATGGTCTGCTGTTGAATTTCTTTATTTTTTTTCTCTACAAGATCCATCAGTTTTAAGTATTTGGAAGACTTATGGACTATATTGATGGTATATCATGGTTTAAATGGATTCCGTGCAGTTCCATCTTCAGCTGCTGTGACCTCTTTCCCTCTACTGGAAGATAACTTTACAGCTAGCTGGTTGCCGCAGCAGTGCTTTTGGCAGTTCTTTCTGTATATTTCTTTCTGTAGTTTATCACGAAAAAATAAATGGTCCAGCAGAGAGGTTAACTGTAACTATAAATAACTATAATAACTAACTTTTTTTTGAAGGAGTGTCCATCCATCCATCATCATGTCAAGCCAATTCTGATTAATAAACATAAGAGTTTGAAAAGATCACCAAGTACTGCTGTCTGTAAGAGCAGATGTAAGATGACCTTAATCACTAGCTCCCTGAGAACCAGCTACATGCTTGATTGAAGCTTCAGTCTCTCAGTAGTGGGCAGATTGTAATCCACACATTTAAAGTTGGTGTATTTCAGACAATACCTGTGCCTCTAGGCATCGACACACTCAGAAATACAGATATGTAAAGTGATAAGTATTCTCTCAGTAATACTAATTCTGGTAGATAGCCTGTTGTCATGTAAAATGGTCGCTTCCAACAAACAACTTTTAGATAAGCCTGGTTCCTGCACTTATGATGATGATGATGATGTGGATCACAGTGGATGGAAAGAACTGGAGTAAAGCTATGGAAATCAATAAGAGTGGAGCCAATGAGGAGTTAAAGCATCTCCTAACCTGGGGGAGAGATGCTGATAAGTAGGTTTGGGCTTTTTTGCGTAAGACTGAATTAGAAAGGAAGCCTAGAAGGAATCTTGTAGTTATATACATAGAAGTGACTCTTTTATTGCGTAGCTGAAATTATTAAAATAATTTGAAAATAGTTTAAAGCTCCTAAAGGGAGAGATGATTGGGGATTTTTTTCCCTGTTGCTTTAACTTTGGTTAAAATATATTTCCTGTGAAGCATTAGTATTCTTTCTAGGGGTTCGTACTGTTTAGGCAGGTCTGTTACTGTCCATTTTCCACTGCCTCTTGGAAAATTGTTTTCACATCTCTTCAGTTGACTTATTTGAACAATAGTTCAATGTCCTAATGCAGTGAAAGATGAGCTTTCAATTAATTCTGGGGCACCTCTGTTGTTCTCTTACTTTGAGGACTAAATTGTAGCAAGAATGCAAAAAGGGCATCTAATTTAAGCACATGTTTGGGGGGTAGAGGGAGGGCAAATACAGTAAAGACTTTCTGGCTATTGCCACCTGGTTACAAAAATATCAAAGGAGGCAACTGTCTGTGAAAATGACCTCTATGAAGAAATAAGAGGGGGAAGGGAACAAAGAGGAGCTGTACTGTTAGGAGCATAAGGTACCCCTCCAGAGTG
>VZTV01025629.1:0-28805 GCA_013400875.1 Anhinga rufa
AGTTCTGTGTCCAGTGTTGGGCTTCCCAGGACAAGAGGGAGATGGGCATACTGGAGAAGGTCTGACAAAGGGCCATCAGGATGACGAAGCGATTGAAGCATCTCTCATACAGGTAGAGGCTGTGACAGTTGGGACTATTCAGACTGGAGAGGTCTCAGAAGATCTTATCCAGGTGTATAAATACATGTTGGGAAGTAATGAAGAAGTGGTGCCCAGTGACAGGACAAGAGGTAATGGGCTGTGGTGGTTTAACCCCAGCCAGCAACTAAGTACCACCCAGCCTCCCACTTCACTCCCAGTGGGTGGGATGGGGGAGAGAATCAGAAGAGTAAAAGTGAGAAAACTCATGGGTTGAGATAAAGACAGTTTAAAAGTAAAGCGAATGTTGTGCACACAAGCAAAGCAAACAAGGAATTCATTCACTAATTCCCATCAGCAGGAAACATATGAAATTCCACCTGAACACAAGGAAACACTTTTTTTACTGTGAGGGTGGTCAGACACTGGAACCTGCTGCCCAGAGATGTGTGGTCCCCATATGTGGAGATACTCAAAACCCAGCTGGACACTGTTGTGGGCAGCCTGCTCTGGCTGACCCTGTTCGAGCTGGGGCATTGGACTAGATGACCTGCAGAGGTGCCTGCCAGCCTCAACCATTCACCTGTGATTCTGCTGGTCGCCATCTCACCAGAGGCAACAGAAAGTAATCTGCTCTGCCTCCCTGCAGGTTCCTGGTCTGCATTCTGCAATCTTGAGGCATTACATGAGGCAGAGGAAAATTAAAGAGGGATCTTCTCCCCTCTTTACTGCATCACCTAGTCTCAGAAGGGACTCAGAAAGTGAGGAGTAAGGTTTATAAACTCTGGAATGGTTCCTGACTTCTTATTTCAAGGTAATCCTCGTGGATTTGGGGCCACCTCGGCTGCAGAGCACCCGCAGCCAGGCTTACTAGCTCCTGGTGTCTTTGTGTTTCTGGTCACCAAGCTCTAGCTGGGGATGGTGGAGGAGTGGCAGGCGGGGAGCTGCATGGTTTTTGTCTGTGTGAAAGAACAGCAGCTTACAGAAAGTACAGTATCTTGTGCTGATTTTGCTGCTTAGACATACTGCAGTAACTGTAACTTGGCAGCTGGTCTTACCCCCATTCCTTTGCAAATGTTTCCATTTATGGCTGGGATTTTTATTTCCCTTTGCCTCCAATTGCCACACAGATGGAAAGTCTCCAAAAAGGGGAGGCCATAGGTTTACGTCAGAAGAAACCAGTTGTGTGTATTCATACACTGCATTTCAAGTATCTCTTACAGGAGCACACCACCCAGGATGCTCAAGGGATTCATTAGGGATCGTTTTGGCCAGAAGCGGGTGCTGTGCCTGTCTGGTGGCAGGAGCACAGATGTCATTCTGGTTGTCAATATTTTCCTTGCCCAGGGCTCAGATATATTGTGAAGGAGAAAGCTGCAGCCATTTGACCTGGTTGTCACGGCTAGCAGCTGGGTGCCGTGCCTGGTCCCACCAAGGGCACCACAAAAGGGGTGGCCATGTGAGCAGGTGGTGCTGGAGACCCGTGAAAGCTACTGCTCCAGGAAGAGGAGCCATGGCTCCTGAATTCTTCTTGCTGGCCTCCAGGAAGAGAGGATCCGGTTACACAGGAACACAGCATGTGGGATCCAGGTTTTCTCCATGCATTACAGATGTGCAGGTTTACGATGCAGTGTGCTCCAGCAAGCCTATGGAAAAAGGCATTCCTGGCTTATGAAGTGCTTTAGGGTAGATAAAGCAGAGTCATGACCTGAGCTGGAAAAGAGATATGCCTGCTGCGAGCTTATTGCTGTGGCTGTGGCTGGAGCCTCTGGGGGAATGGCACTAGGATGCGGCACGGATCCCGTCTTGCTCTTGCACCTTGTTGGCTTGCTGGTTCCCTGTCTCCTGCTCATATGGATAACAGGGTGCAGCAGGCTGAGAGCAACTGAGGAAAAGAAAGATTTCCTAACCCAGGGCACCGGAGTGGAAAAATAACTGATCTTGCATTTAAGGCCAGATTTCAGCAAGTCACTGAAAACCCCATGTTTTTTGCTTTTGCTCCACATACTTTTGTGGAAATGAAGTGTGCACCTCAGTGAAATCTGGACTGACCGGCCAAAGGTGGCTGCAGGTGGAGCGGGGCTCCTCTCCCGCCCCCCCAGCAAGGCAGAAAGGGTGCAGAGACGAGCACTGACCTGGCAGCTGCCTCTTCATCAGGTTACAGATAGCCTCTCCATGTCTGAATTGTTTCCTTTCAAACGTTTGGCTCAGTTCTGGGTATTCTGTAGAAACATGTGATTTTGGGAGAAACCTTTTGAAAACAGAGCATTGGTTTTTCCAGCCAAAAAAGCCTAATCTTTGCCAGCCTAATCAAAGCATCCAGCTCCTATGAACAGGGAGCCTCCATGGGAAGAACAAATGTGTTGTTATTCCCTGGCCCCGCTGATGAAGTCCTGTCTACAGCTCTTGGCTTTCTGGCCTGTATTATGATAAGGCTTCAAGAAAAGAAGATGGGAGGCATTTAAAACCATCACATCATGGCGTAACATCCCTCACCCCATGTCCCAGGCTGCAGAGAGTATGTGCATTATCCCATTCTCAAGAGCTTGAGACCTACCCAGTCCTTTCTTTGCCCGGGTAGGAAGAAGAATAGGAGAGAAGTGTGGGGTTAGGGGAGACCCTATAGTGCTCTTCCCAGGTGAGAAGGCAATTGGGCAGAGCTAGGATGGGTCCTGCTCCAGGCCCCTGCCCCAGTGTCCTGGAGCTGGGACCATCAGTGCATGCAGGATCAAGAGGCACCAGCCCAGGAGCTGCACCAGGACTGTTTTGAGTGCCAGGCCCCAGGAAAACGTGTGCTGCTCCATGGTGGGGGTGTCTGGGGCTCAGACCAGCCATCTGGGGCTGCTCGGCAGGGCTGGAGAGTCCAACCTTAGGGGTGCAATGAGCTGCTAACAGGGGCACTAGTGGGGGTTCCTGGTTGGGAGTCAGCACTGAAGCTGCCCTCAGAGCTGCTGCAGGAGCAGGTGGAGAGGGGGGAGTGACCCCCAGAGGGGGACCCCAACACTTGGGACAGGGAAATGGGGAGATCCTTCTGCAGTGGCTACAGTGGTGCTGGGACACGGGAGTTGGTGGGATGCAGCTGATGGCTCATGAGAGCAGGCTGCTGGGGCCCACGGTGTCCTGTGCAGAGGAGAAAGTCTTTAGGAGGGACTAGGGAAGGATACGTGGAGCAGTGGATCAATCCTGCTGTTTCCACAAAGGGGATACCCCCGAGGAGGGACAGTGCATGGAGTCTGCATTAAGTGAATATTCAAGCAGCTGTCGTGTTCTGGGATGCCTGTTCTGCACAGGCAAGGGATGGAGGTTCTTACAGTGTAAACTCTGTATCCCACTCCATAGGGGCACAGGGTGGAGATTGTCACGTATATGTGTTTAAACTTGTAACCTTCTTAATTTTGGTGTTTTGTAGGGTGAGAGGAGTTGTCTACTGAGTGCATGGATGCAGTGTTATCATGTCCGTCTGAATTGTTGTGGAGGAAAGATAGAGTTTGCAGCACATGTATGTTAAAGCTGTGATGAAGGTAAAAGACTTTGTAATGAATGTATATTCAAACAACAGGTTTTAAATATGTGTTCCCCTGAAATGTGGACTTTGGGCTGCATAAAAACATCTCCCGGTTCTGGAAGCATGTTTTCCCTGAAAGCAGGACCCTTAAGTCATCCTGATGCTGTTGAAACTGGGGCTGGTGCTGTTCATGAATATCAGCAGCTCAGAGGTAGCAAACCCAGCCTATAATCTTTGCTGGCATTTCTGGTTCAGGTCCACTTGGTCTCCAGTGTGCTCCCTAATGGCCAGCACCAGTCCCTGCTCTCACCGCTGGTGGGCAGGGAGCCCACAAGGGTTTCTGTGGGGGCTCCAGCATCTACAACCAAGGCTGCAGAGGGGCCAAGGTAGACCTGGCACCTCATGTGCTCCCCTGTCTCTTCCCAAATTTTCAAGAGCAAAACCCCGGGCAGGAGGCAAGCTTGCTGTTTGCTCGCAGAGATGAAACACAACAGAGGCTTTGCCAACACCAGCTGCTGCCTGCTGTCTCCTGTTGCTAGATGCTGCCAGCCCCCAGTCCTCCCTGAAGGAGATTGTTCACTGCTGGCCAAGCTGTGGTCTCTCGATGGGATCCATGTGTTCTTGATGAGAGGCCTGGAGAACTTAATTGTCCTTGGTCTGGGGTTTTCTATCAAGCACTCCCACAGCCTTCAATTATCTGGATTCCCCAGAAGGGATGTCGGAGGCTGATTTCCCCACAGGGTTTTCAGCAGCAACTGCAAGTCTTTCCTTCCCTGCTTCCCTTTCCCAGCATCCCTTCACCCTTTCTCACTGTGCTTGCCCTTGTGCCTCCCTGAGGATGGGCTATGCTAGATCGTATCTTGATCACAGACGCACCTCTTATTTTTTCATGTCTGACAGAGATGTGCTAAGCAGACAGGACGTCGGCTCTGGCACATCGTGAGGCAGTGAGGTGTGCAAACATGAGCGGGCTGCTTTTCAGGATGCTCACGTTTGCGTGATCTTGTACATGGTTCAGCTGTTAAGCCTTGAAGCTTCTCCTGTGAGCAGACTGGTGAGCCTGCCACAATCACTACCACGATTTTAGGACAGGCACAAACAATTTACTTTGTGACTTCATAGCAGGGCACATTTTTAATGCAGTTATACTAGTTATGCGACTGTGTGAAGAGGCACTGGGGTTAGTAGCGTCAATCATTTCATGACCCTTTGGAGTGATGCAGGAGAAATCTCAATGTAAAATGAAAATCTGGTTTCTATGCCAGAGGAGATAATTATAAAAGAAACAAATAATGCATGATTACTTGCTCATTTATGCTTCTTTCTTTATATTTTTGTCTTTGTGGATGCAGGCTGTCCCTCATCTGGATGGATGAGGGACAGAAGGGAGGGTGAACAACTGTATGTAAAAGACAGTGAGTACATGCCTGCACTTTCACCTCCCCACCATTAATTTTGTTCATGACACACTGAAGCTGGAAAATCTTAAGCCTCTTTGGACTGAAGATAAGCATTTGAGTTCCACTGGCAATCTTAAGGAAAAGTAGTATAAACATAACGTTATTTATTGTGTACATGTGATCAAACTTATTTCATTTGATGTTGGAGGTTGGCCTCACGTTAATGCTGAAATGAAGAGCACAAACGTTCAGTTACCCTGGTAAAAGGTATGTCACATCCCTGGCAAAAATATTTTAATGTCCTGCTGACCCTGATCTGCAGATTATTTGCTTGGTTTGTCTCAGAGGAACACAAGTTAATAATGTAGCACCTTTTTTTTTTTTCTTTTTTTTTTTTTAATTTTACTTTGTGGGAGGACCTTTGAAACCAACTCAGATAAGAATATTTTTCTTAACACTGATTATGTATCTAATTATATTACATTACTTACATGTATAAAATTCCTAGTCAAATTTTTATGACACTTGTGCAAATATGATTTTGTATAATTTTATACATTTCCTGAGCGTCAATCTGTAGCTACAAATGAAGTGAGGGCCTCTAACATGTTGTGTTAGAGCAAAAATTCGGGCATGTGTGTAAGGAAAGGGGAGGTGTTAAGCATCGTGCCAAAAGCAGACAAACAACTCTCTGCTGTACGTGGCTCAGGGAGCTGGGCTGAAGTGCTGCACAGGGTTCCCTGGATTCACATCAAATACGTGAAAAGCAGCAGCCATCGAGCAGTGGAAAAGCACTGCAAACCAAGGAACAACTGCTGGGTGGTTGCCCACCTCGCTCCCTGGGACAGATATGTCTGGAAAGCAGGGCAGCTCCCACAGTCTCTACTCTGGTGGAGGAAAGCAAGTCCCAGCAGAGCTCAGCACATAAAGTCCATCCAAGGAGGGCTCAAGACATGCTGGGCTTTTGCTCCATAACTTGGTGGCTGAGTCAAGTGCAGATTTCAGAGGTCTTTATTGCTCCAGTTCAGAGAAACATCTGTATGCCTGTGGCATACACCGTTAGCAACACTTGAATTAGCTGCAAAATTTTGGTTTTGCAAGTTATTATGATTGCAAATTTTTGCAAAGTTTTTGCAAAATTTATTTGTTTAACCCGTAACATATTTGGCTTCATATTCAGGTCACAAAAGGGGTCACGATGGGAACCCTTGCTCCAGGACTGCACACATCTTCCAGAGAGTTTGGGGCAATGTTGTTAGTGAGTAGCAAGATACAGTTCCTTATACTGCAGAAACTCCAGAAGATATTGCTGCTCAGACTTACTCATTGCTGTCATTTGCCTGTGCAGTGTCTTTTGCCTGTCAATCCACTGATTCATACGAGCATCGATCAGATCCTCTTCTAGACCCTAATTGGCCTCCTTGCTGCCTGCATCCAAAAGGTCCTGTCATTTGGGGAGGGATGGTTTATATTTTCCTTTAACTTCTATAAGATAAAAATGAAAAGCTTACTGTGTAGTTAGGAAGAGACTCAAGAGAAGGCTTTTCAGTGGCTTTGTGCTCCTGGAAGGCAAGGCAAGCCTCTTTCAGGTGGTGTTGGGGGTACTGCTGCTGGTGTACCAGCATGGTGCTGTGCTGGCAGACCTTACCTGCTGCCTTCAGTATGGACCAGGGCTCATATTTGACTGCTGTACTGTTGCACCCTGGGCTAAAGCATCCCAAGTGAGAACAGCCAAGCTCATTTCTCAGAGCTGCCCCACCTCTTGGGTGATTGTAAGGATTAAGGTTTTTCAAGAAGCTAAACTTAATGCTTTCTCTTGGTGAGCATCTTTAGTTACAAGTTGCAACCTTGAAGTCACAGATATTCATTTAGGACCTAAATCACAGGTCCCTAAAGCCAGTCAAAAGCTTCTCATTGGCTTCAAAGGTTTGGGGTTTTTTTTTTGTATTTTCTTTCTAATTCCTTTTAGTGGTCCTGTGGAAATGGGAATTACACATAATCTGTCCCAAGGATTCAGCTCTATACAAGGGTTGGTGTTGGAAACATTTGTTTAAGACCTGAGGGCAAGAGAACAGTGTAGTTGCAGAGAGACAAAGCTGGGATTAAAGACAAGATTAGCATTTCAAATAAATAAGCTCAATTGCTGAGCCCTAACATATCCTTGCCAGGCCACCAGACTCATGAGGGAAGTCACTCCAACCAGGGCCAGCCACATCCGAACCCAGCAGTCCACTATGCTGTACCCCCACATTCAGAGGAAAGGTGCTTTTTTTTTTCTATCTGATCCCTTTCAGCCCCCTCTTTTCCCAGGATAAAGGCACTAATTAATTCCTTTCCTTTCTATTTATACCCATTAGTCATTGCAAAAGTGTCCCCCAGTAGATTTATGGCTCAATATAATGAGTATGTCTTGAGGGAATATTATTCATACAGTTAGCTGAAATCTAACAAAGTCTATATTTTATTTGTAACCTTAGCCAGAGTAGTCATGTCATAGGGAGGCAGAACCTCGAGGCTCCAGCAATGAAAAAAGCAAATGTTTAGATAGAAGTTCATCAGCAGAAGAAGGAAACTGAAATCTCTTTCTTAGGTCTGTACATGGCGTTAAGGACCGTGGGTGGGGTGGGATGTGACTAAGTTCAAAAATGTACATTTTTTTGAACCATCACTGGTGAAAGGCTGGCGGGGGGGCAGGGGGGGAATGAGGTTTTCTCTATAAACTATGTGGGTTTTTCCTCTTAATTTCATGGAAACACCACTGCACGTCTTTCCTTCTCGTTTCTCTGGTGACAAGAAAATAAAACAAATGCAGCTGGGTCATTCTGCTCCTGCTGTATTTCACCACGAAGCCCCAAAGACACAAACTGCGTGTTTTAACTCTTTCACTACCCTGGCCTATGAAACTAAAGTTTGTTTGACATCTCCACAAAGATAGCTCGGGATTATCCAGCATGTACTGTGGACCATGGGGCATCAGCCTCCTCTCCGAGGTCCTGCCTTGCCAGGGAGCTGGAATGCAATTGCTTCACTGTGCAAAGGCTCTTCCCAATGAGTCAACAAGTTTTGGGACTCAACCATCTTAACTGGCTGTGTGGAAAAAAATGTGCTGCAAGAGACGAAAGCATCAAAAAGCAAGGATTGTGAAACCGGTAAAAGGGGAAGTATTCTGGGAGAAAGGGTTTCAGACCATCCTTTCCCCACTCCACCTACTTTTTGCTTGCTGGGTTCACATATGATTTTCACAGATGTGTTGCTGCTACCTGGCACCTCTGGGAGTACCCCATGCACCCTCACTTCCCCTGGTATTGAAATGCCTGAGCTGGCTCTTCCACCCACTGCACGGTGGCAAGGAGACCCAGAAATGGTCAGCTGGAAGCCCTGGACTTTCTCCCTGTCGGGAGGGAGCAGTTCCAGAAGTGGTGAGCTGTCAGGGCACTGTAGAAAAGCTGACTCTAGACACAAAGCCTGGGCCGAACAACTGAGGGTTAAATACTAACAAGTTCATAAGTAGGGACTCAATTTCAAATGGGCAAACTTCAAAAACCCAAAGAAATTGTGCAGCAAAAGCAGCTTGTCACAGGAGCTCTGGAGCATCCCTGCCATTGCTTCAAGCCAGCCTACTCAAACTGATCTTGGGAGGGGAGATCTTGAGCAGAGGGGAATAAAACTTGGAGCCAGGGTCTCTGCATCAATGAAGTCTAAACGAATGCTTCAGGATGATCATTAGAAATGGTGGGGAGGCAGGCTCATGGCTGGCTGTGAGAGCAAAGCCTTGGTGAGGAGTAACCTGCAGCTGGGACAGAGAGCCAGGAGGACCCTTGGGCAGTCTCTCACGATGAAACCTCTGCTGTGCAGAGCAGAGCCAAAATGGGCCTTGGACCACCAACAAAAGCAAGCTGCATCACACTAATGCCCTGCTGGTGGCATTAAGCCTGTAAGCTTCTCTGGAGTCTTGTACAGCGTGGGACCAGCCAGAAGATGGAGGACTGCCACCTCCATTTCTGGCTGCTCGTTTTCCCACCACTGTATCTAAACAATGCAGAGTCTTTGGGATGTCATCATGCTCTAAGAAACTTGAGCTCTAGTGAAAAAACACAAGGTCACAGATATGGGCCTGCATCTGGCAAGGCTTCAATAATGCTGTAGGTTGGGAAATCCTTGGGGCTGTTTAAAATATATTCTAGAAACTCCAAACAGTGCTTCCTTACATGTTAGCAAATAACAATTTACAAGCATGCAAATGCTGTATATGAAAATGGGATGCTAAGTAAATAAGAACTGCGGTAGCGTAGGGGACTTAAAAGTGAACACCAGAATATTAAAATAGGAAGAAGTATGCAAAACCTCAGATTGCATTTGTGTGTTCATGATAACTCTCTAAACATCCTGGAGTAGTTGTCTTTAATGGCCTAAATTCCAGGAAATGCTGCTAAAATATGGTATTAAAAGAACATTTTCTTTTTTCTTCAGAAAAATTCCTCTCTGTGTCTCATTTTACCACAGTTCAAGAATGCCAAAGACAGTGGCGGCTGTTGCTCATGTACATGACCTGGGTTAATCTAGAAAAATAAATTTTTTCTCTTCTTCTGTTTCTTTAACAGATATCTTCTGGGCACCAACTAGGGTGAGCAAGACCTGCCAGGGATGCCTCAGAGCCAGCCAAGCCTGCACCCAGTGTCCACACGAAGAGCGGTGAGGATCAGAGGGTGGACCAGCGTAGGTGATGTTGTAGCAGGGGTCTGCTGCAGACCACCTGGTGAAGAAGAGGAGGTGGATGAAGTTTTCTTTAGGCACTTGGAGGAATCCTTAGAGCCACAGGCCTGCCTACTCATGAGTGGATTTAACCACCTCACTATCTGCTAGGAGAGCAGTGTGGCTAGGCATGATCACCACAGGAGGTTTCTGGAATGGTTTGAAGGCAATTTTGTGATGAAGGTGATGAATGAACTGACTAAGGGAGATGCTCTTTTGGACCCGTTACTCAGACACAGGGAAGAACTGGCTGAAAACGAGAAGGATGGAGGCAACCTCATCTGCAGGTACTATAAGACTGTGGCACCTAAGGTGCTGAGAGAAGTCAGCAAGGCAAACAGCAGAATTAGAACCCTGAATCGCAGAAGAGCAGGAGTTTGCCTGTTGCAGGGGAGGGGGGGAGGAGGAATACAAATGCATCATACGAATTGAGTTAAGAAGCAAGAATTTCAGAAAATGGCAACTACAAAAGGGCGTAAAATCCATCCTTCTATCTGTCATCAGTGAAAATGTTGAGAATATCAACCGCATACTTAGAAATATTTGAAAACCAGCATTCATTGTTTTCACTAAGCACTTAACAATCTTGGCCTTGTTTTTGGTTCTCTTCACATATTTAGAACACAGGACCCTTGGAGACCACTGTATAATCTCAGAATTGCATGAAGGGTGGATGCAATTGCAGACAGACACAAAGAAACTACAGTAGCCGTTTTCCAGAGAACCACAGCAGTCCCATAAAGCTGTTTCAGATGTATGTATGTTATTTAAAACTAGGAGACTGCATTTTATTGGGGGCTACAAGTCAGATGTAAAAAAAAAAAAAAGGAGCAACTACACAGTTTACAAAGTAACAACTAAACATACCATAAATCACATTTAAGTCTACAAGGGGACATAAATGAAATAGTAGCTATCTGTGCCTGACTGACTCCCTTAAAGAGAGCAGAAAATCAGGCAGTTTTTTCCTTCTTTCTTTCTATCCTTCACCTTCCTCTATTTCTTCTCTCTCCATTTTAAATGTAGTTGAGTACTAAATAACTGTTCAGTATACAGTGGGTTCTGTAAGCAGCAGTAATAGTATGTCGGTCAAATACATAGGGGATGAGCAACTAATCCATGACTATGCACATCCTCTGCAAAAATCTTTCCATGAGATTTGCAGTTCCACTGAAAGGAGAAAAAAAAGAAAGGCAATCAATTTTAGGATTAGGAAGAGGAGCCAAAGAAAGGACAGAAATAGTGGATGAGGCACCCTTGAGTGAAGGGAAGGGATTCCTCGCCTGGACAGACCTCCATATATATATATATATAAAATATATATATAGCAAGTACTATGTATAAAAGAGGATCACTGCACATGGAAAGAAATGTCTTTGCCCATCTTGATTCCCCTTACAAAGAAGAAAGAAGATACTAGATAAAATTTTGGTACTGTCTCAAAAATTTCCTGCCCCACATCCATTTTCCTCTAGAGCTTCCTATGTTCTCATCCCATTCACAAGAGCAAAAACTCAATTACAGAGAACTAACTCAGGCCTTTAATGTCATCAGTTATAAAAGAAGATTGCAAAAAAGCCAAACAAATCCAGGGAAAAAAGCAGCATCTTGTTTTGAGGTTATTTTGTCTGAATTTCTGTGTAAACAAGACATACTACCACTTCCATGTGCCTGTATGTCAGACCACCCCAACATAAGAAATGAACTTGCCAGATGTGGTTATCTATGACAGAGGTGTGAAGATAACATTCCTACAAATGTCATGAAAATGGATGCCTAGGTAGGTGAGAAAGACCAAGTTAGCCTTTTTTATTGAGAGCAAGGATGCAATAGGACTGTTTTGTAAAATATACGAGAATTCTCATGGGGACAAGGCATTATGTCATGCCAAGCTGTAGGAAAAGGTTTTGATTTGACATGAGAAAGTTCAAGAAGCATACATAGAAAGTTAAAAGTCTGTAGGTCCTTTGGTCAAGAAACTGCAGATAAAAGACAATGTTCACAAGTCTGTGAGGAGGAAGAGGGAGATGTAGAGGTGTGGACCTGTGCTCTCCTTCTTTCTACTACACTTTGGGCACTCACCAGCAATGTAGGAGACAGATGTGCTGTCCAGTTGTTTGTGATAAGGCACCTTGCTGGAGAAACAGCTTCTGCAGGGGCAGATTTACCTAGAAATAGCCATACTGAACATGAACTAGAAGCAGCGTTGATGGGTACTCATGGACACAACAGAGTGTGGACACAGCAGCAAAGCAAGCAAAAGAAATGGCCTGGTACGTGGTGTGTTCACGGGATTACTGGAAGGTGAATGCTTTGCTTAGACATCTCATGTACTGTCTGGTAAATCACTGTCATCAGAAGCTGGACCCTCCTCTTCACAAAAGAGGCTCCAGAGGAAAATCAACCATTCCATTTAGAGCTGCAGGAGTGCCCCTGGAAAGAGATGGCCCCACAAAATTGTTCTTTGCAAAAGCAAAATGATTCCTTGGAAAACCAAGGAATCATTAAGAAATTTCTCTTTCTTAGGTATCCTTATTCTTCAGTGTCCCCTTGCTCCAGAATGAGTCCTGTTTCCATCACAGGGCTTTGAGATGAATGGGGAAATGGGCATGTAAAATTCTAGCTTATGGCTGTGGTTCCTGTAGGGGCTGCTTGAGTATCACAGAATCATTTAGGTTGGAAAAGACCTTTAAGACCATCGAGTCCAAACAAAAACCTAACACTGCCGAGTCCACCAGAGTACTCCTGGTGAATATGCTGACACAGAGGATGCTCCAAAAATGTACCTTTTTAAGCATTAGCAGCTACACAGAATCAGGTTTATTATTTTCACCTGGTAGTTCAGATGTTTTTCACAAACACAAACAGCCTGAGCAACGTGTTCCTGTAGATCAGGACTGGTGCGTTAGCAGCTTACTCTGAGATCTCTCGAGACAAATCCTTTGCTTTTGTCACTACTTGGGAGCCAGTAGAGTGAAATGACAACTAAATTGGATTTCCCCATTGTGATTAACTTGTCTGGCAGCTGTGACCTGATTCTGGTCCCTTCACACTGTCCATTTACACAAAAGTTTGGAGACAGAAAGTCATAGCTAAAGGGATAACAGGCCATGTTCCTGAAAGTCATTGCTGTTCTCTATATTTTGGGGGGACATTTGCCCCTGTTTTTTATTTAGCAGAGCTAAAAATTGCCTGTGAAATTAACAGTTAAAAAAAAACCAAACCAACCCAAGCCAAACCAAACCAAGAAAAAACAAAACACAGAATGAATCAATAGAAAGGTAATACTCAGACTTGGATGACTCGGAGCAAGATTGGATATTTGCAAAGGCTAAGGTGGAAGTTGCTCTTTTTTGAAATGTTCTCTTTTCATTTGTTCCACTCAGGATACGTTACTAGGATGGGAAGAGGAGGAGGACAAGGAGGGGGGAAGAAAGAGGAACGCTATTTGATGGTATAAATATGTGGGGCAGCAATGCCAACCACGAAAAGGGGCCTCTCATCATGGAAAAATGAGACTTCTTCCAGCTTGTTTAAAACAAAAATGCCTTCAGCTCCAAAGATGACAACCTCGCCCCAGGCCAGCATCTGCCCTGGGAGGGGCGCGGGTGGGAGGAGACCGTCCCGAGGTGTCGGTAGACCCACAGTGACTCTCCGTGGATTTCCGGAGCTACTGCAAAGGAGAATCTGCCTGATTCTGAAGGAGGAGGAATATAGAGGGCAGTTCCAGCTTGCAAGGGAATAGAGGGACGGGGCTGGAGCCGCCTCTGCTGCTCCCGGCCGCTCCTCCCCACGCACCCCAGCACCCACAGCCTGGGAGCTCGCCCTTCCAGCCGGGGATGCAGGAGCCTTCCTGACACCAGCGACTCCACAAAGTCTTTTTCTTGACATTTCGGAGGCTTTTTTGGAGGAAATTTTGATGACCTCGTTTTCCAGGTAGGCAGAGTTTTCCTCTCCTTGTATAGCGGTGGTGGGGCTGCTTACCGATGGTTGTCCAGCCAGGAATAAACCAGCCAGACCCTGAAATCCCAGACAGTGCCCCTGCGGGCTGCACGGCTATTGCCGCTGCTTACGGGCTCTCCAGCAAGCTGTTCGTTTCAGGCACATTGTGTTTAGACAGTATCTGCTATAAGTTATTTTTTCCTTGTTGCTTTCAGCTTTTGGCTAGGTCGGGCGTTTTTCCAAGAGGTTTTTTTCCAGGTGCAGGTAGTGTGAGCCACAGACTCTCCTCTGCCAGGGCCAGAGGTCTAGAAAATCCCTCCAGGGGGGACCTCTGGAACCAAATTCTTCCCTTGGGCAACTGAGCCGAGTTCACCAGCTACGCTGAAGTGATGGCAGCGGTAGCAGCATGGTACTCCACTGCTGCTGTGCAGCAGAGAGGCTGATCTGCCTCACGATTCCTCTTTGATTTCAGGAATTTCAGCAGATATAGATTGGACTAACTTGTGATTCCTGTCTCCTAGTTATGCTGAGTTTCATCAGTACGAGTTCCTCCTTTTGCGGGGGGGGGGGGGGGGGGTACAGGCTGTNGGTAACAGCATGTTCGGAGATGCCTGCGAGCTCGTTGCACTTGCACCCTTGGGTCAGCTTGGTTTTTGGTGGCAGGGGTCTGCACGGAGCTTCTGTTCCAAATGGGACACATTTTCTTGTGCTGCCTGCACAAGTTGATGGCACCACAGGGACTGCCCGCTGGGCATGGCCGTGAAAAAACATCAGGACTGGGTCCATGTCAGAGCAGCAGTGCAGTTTCAAACTTTATTCTGCATAAGACATAGCTAGCATAATTCTCTTTTCTTCAGAGTAATGCAGTTTTTGTGGCCTTAAATAAGCTCCTTTCAGGCAGAATTAGCTTAGAGAGCGGAGCACCTGGATCTTTGTAAATTTGGGATCGATTTGCTCAGCTATAAGAGGTGTTGTGGTATTGAAGGAGAAATACACAGTGCACCAGGAAGAACTTCAGAAATATCAATGTGTGGGATAAGAGAGACTATGGCTCTGCCTGGCCAGGCACATGTGGTGAGCTTTCTAGTGCATTAAAATATGATCTATCTGATAATCAGGTGTGAGAGCACAAGTAAGCCGACTGTAATCTGCACATTTGAAAGTCATTGCAAGTCATTTGTTTGCCATAATATTACTTTGGTTCAGTTGCTCAGGGTGGGAAGAGGCACTCACAAGCAGAAAACTCAGGTCCTCCTGCAAGACCACCATTTTTGCAGGGCTCTGTGTAGATAACTCCATATACTTCTGCGCTTATGTGGGTAACAGCCAGGTCACCTGGGATCTGAGTGCAGCAGCAGCAGAGAAGACCATGCATTTTCCTGCTGAGCACCTGAGGAATTAGGTAGGACCCTAATGGAGAGAGGATGATGCAAAGTAATGCCCTCAAAATCTGTTCAGAGGACCCAAAACCACTGCTCAAGATTTCCTCTTGTTTTTTTTTTTTTTCTTTGTGTGCATCTCATGGGGAAAGAGATGCATCACTCAACAATCCAAATACTGAGAGAAGGAAATTCAAGACAAATGCTGGTAAGGTTTTGCTCATACAATGTCATAGTCCTGCCATTGTGGAAGGTCAAGGAAGAACAGGATGGGCAGATGCAAGTATTCAAACGTAATGGGTCAGCTCCCAATTTGCTCTTTCCGTTTGTTTTCTAGACTGTCAGTGTTCAAAAATTGTCTTCAACATCCAGAAAACGCATTAGTCTGAAATCTGCCCTTTTGCTGGTGAAATCTGAGATTTCCATTTGAGCGTTTCGCAGCAGGAGGTGGAACTTTAAGGAAAATATCAAATGTTCTGAGATTTGTGAGAGAATCACAATAGCTGATAGTGCTCTGAGGATGGCAAAACAGGCACCACCACCCACCTCAGCCTTGGAGACCCCTTAGGTGGGGAGAGGGGCCTCCCCCTATGTGTCCATTCACTGTTAATTACCAGGTGAGATGCTGGTATAGCAGAAGGCTAACATAGCTCGAGGCACAGATATCCCCTCTGAGGGAGGCAGAGTGCCTGCGACAGAGTGAAATAAAGGAGACTGTGTGCAACAGGACCACAAAGAAGTGAAGCAGGTCTCGTGTTTTCAGCTGTCACTTTTCTGCCTTGCCTTTCTGCCATGGTGCTTCACTGATCCCATCCAAACCCCCAAGGGCTGTGAGCAGGGGCAGTCCTGTCCCAGAGCTGGCCCTGGTTGCCCGTGCAGGTTAGCTGCTTGCCG
Source organism: Anhinga rufa (assembly GCA_013400875.1). Classification (NCBI taxonomy): domain Eukaryota; kingdom Metazoa; phylum Chordata; class Aves; order Suliformes; family Anhingidae; genus Anhinga; species Anhinga rufa. Next base: position 15,951 of record VZTV01025629.1, read on the forward strand.
TGGCTCTGCCTGGAGAGCAGCTCTTCTGCACAGCGCCTTTTCCACCCACCCACACATGGCAGGAGGGAGGGAGGTGGTTAAACACAGGACGCAGTGATCTGTGAGTCAGACACTTGGCCAAAGCCTCCACTGCTCCCAGCCTCTCCAAAAGCTGATGTCTCCAGCTTCCTCAGCCATCATGAAAGACTGGCTCTAAAATGGTGCTGTCTGAAGGCACAAAGCTGTTGTGTCCTACGAGAGATCACTATCTCCTGCAGCTCTGCTTTGTGGAGGGCAAACAAGATGAGGGAAGCCTGTAATAAGGCTAGAGAGAGGAAGTCTTGATCTTAACTAAAATACCCCTTTAGCATTAAAGTAAGTATTTTATCCTTACGATACCTCTTCTGTTCTCCGCAGCGCAATGAAAACTGAGCCACACCTACCTATGCAGGGACTTCCTGAGGCCACAGTCAGGTCTCTGCAAAGAGCTGTGCAGCCTCTCTGAGTTGGAGTGGGGGAAAAGGACCCATGAACTACTTGGTAGGGACATTTGGGTGCTGAGCTGGAGGCATGTGAGAGGCCCTCGATGTCAGGCGTTGCTGAGCCATGTCTGTGAAGCACCTCAAGTTGGTGTTCCTGAAGTTCTCGGATCTCTGCACATCTTGTCCCCTTCTCCCAGGAGATCTCCAAAAAGCAGGAGGGTTTCTCCTTCCCCTATATAAAATCCAGCCTGAGCACTGGCTCTCACAGGCTTGTTAGCATATGCACAAGCCTTAAAAGAGGAAGGCTGTCACTGCTGTAAGGATATTGGCAGCACCGATAGGAACCAGCCTTTTCAGCATCAACCAGTTTGCAGAACCCTGCGATGCGCTGCAGCTTGCAGTGTAAACTGGAAGAGGATGTGTCCCACCAGGGAATAGCTAGTCACCACGTGGAGAGAGGCCTCTAGAGAGATGCAGGGATTGCTGAGCTTTCTGTATTCTTCAGGTAATGCCATTTCCCATGCAACTAAGGCAGTAGCTCAGCTGCATTACTAATTTGCCCTCCACCTGCACTGCCAACGCAACCAAGTGCACTGTCAGTGTCCATTCAAGCCTTGGACTCTTCCAAGAGCTTGGAATAATAAATAATATATATAAAATAAATAAATAAAAATAATGGCAAAAAAAAGCCATTTAAGGAAGAAACTCTCTTTCTGGGCAGCACTCAGGCCTTCTTTCTCTAACAGAGATCACACATGCCCCTTTTTGGTTTGTGTTGCATTGACCACCAAGCAGAAAAGTGTCTATGCTACTACTTGGTCTGTGTGCCATCGGGGGCTATGCTGGTTAATGCGATTGGCAGGCATCGCCTCTTCCTCCATAGTCTTTGCTGTTGATAAGCGTTGCTTGGGTTTTGTCTGTGAATGTCCTTTCAAAGCCTGGGTTCCTCTGAACACATACATATACAATCCCAAGAACTTTTCAGGTTAGATCTCTAACTCTTCTGCTGCTTAAGTTATCATAACCCTGCGCAAAATGTACTCCCATGCGCAGCTGGACCTTGGAGGCTTGGGTTGAATGCTAAAGATATGCACTTCTTCAAGTGCTTGTTTATTCATCCCTTCACTCCATTGGTTGTGTGGCTGCAAAGCAGCATTTTTAAGCAAGGGATTTCATACCTTTTCAGTATACACAGGCATCACCACATCCTTATGGTGAGCTGGAGGTGGAAAGGACCTGCTGCATGCCTTCACTGGTGGTCTGGCCAAGCAGGCAAAGAGAGAAGCATGGATGCTTACGTCTGCATGGATTGGGGGTGACAGAGTCAATGTGGGCATGGAGCGACCAGGCACACACCTGGAGAGAAACCATGAAATCAGAAGATCCTGATGCACTGTCCACATCTCCACCACCTGGTCCCTCCCTTCAGACTGACAGAGAAGCTAAAGCAGTTTTAAATCATTCGTCCGTAGTCCAACAAAGGAAATATTTTAATTGCTTAGCTTTCAAGTCAATATAAAAATCTACATTACTGGCCCAGTGATGTGTCACAGTGATGGAGAGGTCTTGTTTTTCACAGAGTTTACAAGAAGTGTTAGCTCGCTTTGTGTCTTCCCAGCAGACCTAGGAGGTGGTATATTGTGCTTAGCATGTAACTTGTGTTTTCCCACAGGTATCTAAATATCCAGAGGAACTGCTGAGATGTTCCAACAAGCCTTTTTTTCCACCCTCCTTTGTGTGGCTCTAGCTCCTGTCCATGCTCAGTTTGATGGGGATCCTGGAGATGTCGGTCCAACCTCCTGTGCAGGTATTAACCAGCTAATTTGCATGTCTCTTTCCTTTGTAGGCAGCAATTTTACTGAAAGCAATGGCCGTGCTCAGTTGTAGAGCCTGCTCACAAGGAACTGGCAATGGCATGTTACACCTCTCCTGCCCCTTTGCACTCCTGGACAGTGCCCTGTGGTAGCGATCCATCTGTAGGGAACGCTGTCCTCCACCAAAACTCCCATTTCTGGGTTTGCATTGGTGTGCAGAGAGGTAGAGATTGAAGAGCTGGAGTCTGTCAGTGGTGGCTTCTCCCAGCTGATGCAGTAATAAATACCAGGGAGTCTCCAGAGCTTAGCTCTGTTTCCGATGTCAGAAAATAGTCCACTTTGAATTTGACGATTTCAGCACTTTTCTGTTGCAATGCAGAGGAGGTGCCTTATGTGTCCAACCTGACTTTTACAAAAAATGGCAAGATTTTAAAGATTGCTTCTATACTGAGCAAATCTTAGGATTTTGAAGTTGTGGGCACTGGAGAGGCATCTGACCGAAACACAGGATGTTACTGCTAGAGCTAAGTGGGTCTTGTGCTTTTTTGAGTATCACAGAATCACAGAATGGTGGGGGTTGGAAGGGCCCTCTGGAGATCCCCTCGTCCAGCCCCCCTGCGTGAGCAGCACCCCCAGAGCAGGGGCACAGGACCGCGTCCAGGCGGGGTGGGAATGTCTCCAGGGAAGGAGACTCCACAGCCTCTCTGGGCAGCCTGGGCCGCTGCTCTGGCACCCGCACAGCAAAGGGGTTTTTCTCAGATTTCAGTGGAACTTCCCGTGTTCCAGCTTGTGCCCGTTGCCCCTTGTCCTGTCGTTGGACACCGCTGAGAAGAGCCCAGTCCCACCCTCCTGACACCCGCCCTTCAGATACTGATAAGCACTGATGAGATCCCCCTCAGCCTTCTCTTCTCCAGGCTGAACAAGCCCAGGTCTCTCAGCCTTTCCTCACCAGGGAGATGCTCCATCCCCTGAGCATCCTTGTGGCTCTGCGCTGGCCTTGCTCCAGCAGCTCCCTGTCCTTCTGGCACTGGGGGNGGGCTCGCTGGATGGCAGCACAGCCTTCTGACGTATCAGCCACTCCTTCCAGATTGGTGTCATCAGCAGACTTGCTGAGGCTACACTCCATCCCTTCATCCAGGTCATTGATGAATATATTGAACAGGACTGGACCCAGTACAGACCCCTGGAAGACACCACTAGTGTCTGGCCTCCAGACAGACTCTGCCCCATCGATGACAACTCTCTGAGTTCTGTTGTTGAGCCAGTTCTCCATCCACCTCACTGTCCACTCATCCAACCCACACTTCATTAGCTTGGCTAGGAGGATGTTATGGGAGAGAGTGTCAAATGCCTTGCTGAAGTCAAGGTAAACAACATCCACTGCTCTCCCTTCATTGACCCAGCCAGTCACCCCACCACAGAAGGCTGTCAGGTTGGTCAAGCATGATCTCCCCTTGGTGAATCCATGTTGACTGCTTCTGATAGCCTTATTTTCCTCTACATTCCTCTACATCACACTTGGGTACAATCTTTTTGAAAATGTTTATAAATCAGAGGGCAGCCAGCAGCCTGGCAGACAGTGCATTCATTTAGTGCAGAAGAGCAAAAGTCATACCTTTGCTCTTCTTCGTTCAAACCTGGCACTTAGTCCTCAGTTTCCTTATTTCCTCCAACCCAGGTGGAAGTTAACTCCTGGTTAGTAAGAGCTGCAACGCCCGCTCAGGAAGCTGAGTCTTGAGCCACATGATGTGGTTTGCTCTCTTCACAGCTCTGTGTGCTGTCCTCTATGTGCTGTCTATATATGCTTCTCAGTCTAGGTTTCTGGGGGACAGTGAAGGGGTTGCAGCAGTGCATGAAGTGCTCTGACATGGTCTGAATAATTGCCTCCATGCAGAAAAGAGGAACTGCCCCATCAATGTGTACTTCATCATTGACACCTCGGAGAGTGTTGCTTTGCAGACTGTGCCTATCCAGAGCCTTGTGGATCAAATAAAGCGGTTCATCCCTGTGTTCATCGATAAACTGGAGAACGAGCTCTACCAGAACCAAGTCTACATCACTTGGCAGTTTGGTGGACTTCATTACTCAGATGTGGTGGAAATTTACAGCCCTTTAACAAGCAGCAAAGACATATACCTCCCCAGGCTGTCTGCTATTAAATACCTTGGCCGGGGCACCTTCACGGACTGTGCTATCTCCAACATGACGGAGCAGATCCAGACCCAGATGGCCTCAGGTGTGAACTTTGCAGTAGTCATCACTGATGGCCATGTCACTGGCAGCCCCTGTGGGGGGATGAAGATGCAGGCTGAGAGGGCGCGAGACATGGGGATCAAGCTCTTCGCAGTGGCCCCCAGTGAGAACGTCTATGAGCAGGGACTGCGGGAGATCGCCAACCTGCCACATGAGCTGTACCGCAACAACTACGCCATCACAGAGAAACAGACCCTGAACATCGATATGCACACCATCGACAGGATAATCCAAGCTATGGTATGGAGTGCCACCTGAGGTGCAGGGAGTATAACGGGGGGGACAAGAGAAGCAGCACATGGAACTGGGGGGATGCTTTCTGAGCCACCCCATGGTGGGTTTTGGCTGGACTCTAGAGAGCACCTTTAGCAGGGAAAAGCCTCTGTTTTGTTTCTCTTCCTTGTCCTTTCAGAACTTACAGGCCAAATGGAGTCTTGAGCATCTCTCATTTCTGTGGTTAGGTGCTTAACCAAGACTCCTTGGTTTGCACCTCTGTTCCCCAGCATGTCTGGGCAGGCTGCCACCCTAGTCCTGGCTCTTGCTGAAGGCCAGACCCATACCCCAGCCTGCTCCCCATCCAGGGACGCATGGAAGAGTGTGCAATACTGAGACATGTGCTCACCATCAGCATGGTCTTTCAGGCCCCACCTGTGAGGCACTGTTAATCAGGGACTCAGCTGAGAACATCTTTAAAGCCATGGGACCTTTACCACTTCCTCTCCCTTACTGACACACACCTCCAGGGGTGTGATGCTGTTTTTCTTTTGGGGCTGACCACCTTAACTGATTCTGTTCATCCTCTTTTCTCCTTTGCAGAAACATGAAGCCTACGCAGAGGTGAGTGAGCAGCAACTTTATGTCATTGCCACACGACACAGGTTTAAGTTGCCTCACTTAGAGAAGGCCAGCTTGTACCCTGAAGCAGCAGGCCAGATTTTGCAGTGAGCTCTGTGGGATGGGTCTCTGCCCACCTGTGGATCAGTGCATAGCCTGGGGACCTGTCCCCTTACCTGATGATTAAAATGGCATACAGGACTCTCCACACTCGGCCTCCCCCTCACCTGCAATGAATTCAGGTCTATTGAATAGACTCATTTAATCACTTTGGAGGTGCTGCACAAGCTGAAGCTCCTGCCCTGTTGGTATCATGTGGACAGGGTTTGGCATACATAGGGAGGAGTGTGCAGAGCGATGCTCCAAAGGGCATGCACATCCCCTGACAGCCCCAGAAGAGCAAGCCCACACCACCTTGTCTGACTCTTAGCAGTCTTGTTCTTTCAGTTTGGGCCCAGAGCCAAGCCATAATGAATGTGCTTGTGGCAACTTTCTGCTTTTAATTTACGGGCAGCATTTTTCTGCATGCTTGTTGCTGCCTCAACTCTGACCCAGATGGAGCCATAGTAGTTTTTAGCACTGAGGTCACTGGGAGAGGGGTGCGGAGAGCCATGGTGCAGAGCCGAGCTTCGGGTGTATGCTGGCTCAGCACATGAAGCAGCTGGCATGCTGCAGCACGGTGGTTACACCTCCTGTTTAATTTGTTGTATTCCAGTGCTACAAGATGAGATGCCTGGAGATTGAAGGTCTGCCTGGTCCCAAGGGATACCGAGGGCAGAAGGTAAGTCATCCTAAGCTGTGGGAAGAGAATAATGCCAGTGCTGCCACAGGCACTGCAGGAAGCCCTAGATCCCACCTCAGCTGCAGCAGCCCTCACATGAGTACCATCCAGGTGGGAAATAACTCCCCAGCATCTGCCTTGGCCTTGGGAGACTGCCATGCTGTAGTGAATGGAGCACACAGCCAACACCGGTGTCTCCTCGTGCCCATGCCAAAGCTGATGCATTGACACCAATGCAGAGAGGCATCTAAGCATTGGCCGTGCCAGCCACAGCTGGCACCTTCAGCACCTGAGAACAACAGAAGTGAGGCAGCAGTTGTCTCTGATTCTCCCACCCTCAGTAGCAGAGCTCTCCCATGTGCAGGGTGTCCCACTCTCCTGCCCCCAGCTCTCTGTGCTCCCCTCCCCGTACTGTCTTTCCCCAGCTTCCCTAGAATAAAGCAGGTCCCACTCTGCCAGCATGCTGCTCCAGGCTCTGTAGGAGCAGCCACAGTGAGCCTGATGCTCCCAGAAATTGCCATTTTCTCATGGTCAGCACCGAGCCCTGACTTACACTGGGTTTTTTCTCTCCTTAGGGTGCAAAGGGGAACATGGGTGAGCCAGGCTCCCCTGGGCTGAAGGGACGACAGGTGAGTTGTGGAAAGTACCCCCTCCGCCGCAGCTAGCAGTGTGCCCCTGCGTTAGCCGGGGACGCATCTCTGCCGTGTTCGAGCTAACTCTTTGTATCTTCTTCCCTTAAGGGTGACCCAGGTATTGAAGGTCCGATTGGATACCCTGGTCCCAAGGTAAGAATCCCACAGCTGGTGACTGAGCTCTTTGCATTCACTGATTTTTGGTAAAGCAGGGGGAGCGCTGCTTCCCCCTCTCCACCTGCCCATTTCCCACCCGAGACTGCTGGCACACTGCTGCCTCCACTCCTGCTGATCCCTAAGCACTAACACATCATTTTTCTTCTTTTCTTTTGTCTAGGGTGTCCCAGGGCTGAAAGGAGAGAAGGTGAGAAAGAAGACACCGAATGCCTATCTGGGCACTTGGCAGGGGACATACAACTTTCTGTTGCAAAGAGAGAGAGTTTAGCTGTAATGGGGAGAATAACAACCCTATTAATGTGTAATTGTGGACATGAGGAGGGATTTCCAGGGACATCCCAAAGCCTGTCTCCTTCAGGCATTGCTCATGACCTTGTGAAGTGTTGATGTTTTTACTGAGCTAAGTGGGTGGGAGGGATGTAGGCAGGCTGGCTGACTTCTGTCCTCTTCTTCCCCCAGGGCGAGATTGGATCCGATGGACGGAGGGTAAGAAAGGACATTTTCTAACTTACATGTTGTTCCAGCTACCAACCCTTGAGTGTGTGTTAACAGATCACTGATCCCTCTTCTTTTCCCCCTTGATTGCAGGGTGCCTCTGGTTTGGCAGGCAGGAATGGCACCGATGGACAGAAGGTAACAGCACTGGGAGCATCCTGTAATGTTGCTCCTGATGTTTCTTTTCTTCATCCCACCTTGTCCCCACAGGTTGCTTTGTTTATCCCATCCCACATGCTAGCTTTTTGTTCTGACTGTGGTTTCTATGAACTTATTTGCACGTTATTCTTCATGTCCTGTAGAAATATTTGAGCTAGCTGGAGATTAATTCAGGTCACAGAAGTGCTACCCCTTCGTCAGCAAGCTCTCTGCAGGAACACAGCCAGTCTTGCTGCAGGAGGCCATATGGCCAGATCATCTGGGTGTAGATATTTCATCTTGAGTGTTAGTGACCCCTACAGGACATATACACTGAAAGTTTTGCAGAAATTTGGTTTTCAAGGCAGTTCATCACAGGATCTGAAATTTCATCCCTAAGCTACTGCTTGTTCTTAACATTAAAGCCCTAAAGCCAGGTTAAGTACCTTGTAGCAAAGTCCTTGAAATCCTCTGTTCCCTTTATGGTGAGTGTAGAGGGCCATGACCTCCCTTAGATCTGCATGCCATGCAGATGTACCACAGTGGGATAGCCTAATTTGAGATTATTTCAGCTATCTTTTTCTGCTGGCCAGCACTCGTTGGTTTTGCTCTGCACTTTCTCATATACCCAGCCAAGTACATTTGTGAGATAACAGCAGTTGTTATTCCCACTCCTCAAATCCATGCTGATGCTCTAAACCACTAAAGTTCTTCAGTCCCCACCACTCTAAGCGGGGGCAAGCTGTCCAAGTGCTGCTGGCAAAGCCATTTTGGGGTGGAGAGCAAGGTGGTCACTGCTGTCACAGCATCCGTCAGGCAGCGTGGTTACTGCGGACCTGAGCTGCTCTGATGCGAGATGCACCACAGAGGACCAGCACAACCATGGATGTGAGTGACCGCCAAATCCAGCCTCAGGAGATGTGTGCATCGCCTGGAGCAGGGTGTGGATGAGCGAGCTTGGATTCCCACCAACACCCGTGCTACTGCTCAGGACTTTTAGACTACTTTCTCCTCCTCCATTTGTCTCCGCACACCACACTCCTGTTTAAAGGACACGCATGCTATTTATTTTCTAGCTGATGACAGGTATGGCCAGCGGATTATGTTAAAATTCAGTAACTGTTAACAAGAAAAGCCATATTTTCCCTTCAGACACCTACAGCTTCTCTGTCTTTTTCTTTTGAATGCTATCTCTCCAGGGCAAGCTGGGGAGAATTGGACCACCGGGCTGCAAGGGAGACCCTGGTGACAAGGTAGGAACACTTTTTCATTCAGCACATCAGTTGTGTAGCTGCTGAAGGAGTTGCACATGTAGAAAGATGGCCAATGAGATGTTACTGGCCCATTTTCCTACCGATTGCATGATCTGATACCAAGCCTGGGATCCCCAGGATGGGAGAGCACAGCCTGAGCTTTTTTGTGCTTCCTTTCCATGGGCAAGTAAGCTGAGATCCCCCAGTGTCCCTCCCCTCCACATAGGGAGACGGAGCTGCTCCTTTCATCAACACTAGCAACAAGCAAAAACTATTTTAGTCTCTAGAGCAACTTTCTAAGCCGGTTGATTTATTCTGCAGGGAACATGCATGTTGTTGCCACTGCAAAATATGTGGTTCTTTCCTTCCTTAGGGCCCTGATGGCTACCCAGGAGATGCAGGAGACCAAGGTGAAAGAGGAGATGAAGGCATAAAGGTACAAGTGCTCTGAACAGCTAGCAGAGAGTGTGGGCAGAGGCCACCAGTGGGAACAGCTAAACACCATTGCCTGTATTTTCTCTTAAATCCTTTGCTACTCATGGAGCCCATAGGCTCTGGGGTCTGGATCCCATCACCAGACACAAGAGCAGAAAGAAGAGTCTTGCTGGCCCTGTTCCTTGGGCTCTTTATGGTGCACATCAGTGGTGCGCAACATCATGCTGCTGATGATGCAGGCAATGACCATTGATTGATCTCTGGCTGTTTCAGGGAGATCCTGGCCGGCCTGGTCGCAGCGGACCCCCGGGACCTCCAGGAGAAAAAGGAAGCCCGGTAGGTTCATGAAGCATTCGGATGTCTGCAGTGTCTTACTAGGGTGTGCTCCACATGGCATGGAGCTGGAGCGGTATCAGCTGCTGGTCACAGGGCAGGTGCAGTATAAAAATGACTGCTCGCCAACACATCCTGGTGTTTCGGCAAATTAGCCCAGCAGTCCAAGCCCCTGCGTGGTTGAGTGGGCTCTCCTGCCATGCATGTCCCCACCAGTACAGTAGGAAATGTCATGTGGGCAACAGGAGAGGGTACTGCGCAACATCCCTGCAGCTGCCCAGAGCAAAAGGAGAATGGGTCTTGAGCGTTTCTCCAGAGCAGAGAAAAGCAGACAGAATAGACTTAGGAGGATTTCTCTTTCTAGCTGATCCATTCCGCTGCATCTTCCCTCCTTTTCCCATCTTCTCCTGTGTAGAAAGGCCCTGTTTGGCCGTGGTTTACCCTGCCACAGTCTCATGACTTCCTCAGTGTTTGTGGCAGTGCCAGTGTTTGCAGGCTGTTTTTATTCATGTGAGGAAACTTTAACGATTAATTGCTCAAAAATCTAACGCAGGCTTTACCTACTATGCTTGACCTTCGAGCGAAAGGGGTTGCTATGCTGATGGCCAGATACTTCAGAGATAGTGGAGGAGGCTGAAGTAGCCCTCCGGCTCTAGGCAGGGCTGGACAGATGCGGTAAGGGAGAGCTGACAAGCCTTTGCACTAGTTGATGGAGGAAAGGTGACACGGCATCACACTGCTCCAAGGCTAGAGCCTGTACACATACCTGTGACATGTAGGCATGGTGGGTGTGTGGAAACACTAGTTGTGTGCTCATACACACATCTGCTCAAAGGTGGACTGCTTGACACAGGACACGAGGTATGTGTGTGTGTGTGCACCTTGACCTCTCTTCTGACAAATTCTATTTCTTTTTCTTCTCCAAGGGACTTCCAGGCAACTCTGGAGCTCAAGGGTCTGCTGGAAGAAAGGGAAGAAAAGGTGACACAGGACCTCCTGGACCCAAAGGAGAGCCTGTAAGTGTCTGAATAGCTCTCTGGACAGTAGGCACACCACAGGAGCCTGATGCAATTTCATGGATGAGGTCTGAGAAACTGCCCCATTTAGCCTGCCTGCCCTGCCTTCTGCAACCTAAAAGATGTGCAGATGCTGATTTCCTTGTCTCCCCCATCTTCATAGAGCAGTACTTCCATAATCCTAAACCTGATGCTAACCATTTCACCTTAGAGAAGCATCCTGTATTCCCACATAACCACAAATGCCTCTGTGGATGCCCAGGGACCCTTTGGCTGTACTCTAGCAAGTCCCCCAAACCTTTGTCTTCTCACAGGAGCTCACAGAGTCGAGATCTGGTGGCTGTTATGGTAAAGCTCTCTGAAAAGGGCAGCGTCACGACATCGATGGTGCCACACAGACCCAAGCTAATGTGGTGGGGCACTGCAAAATTTGGGGAGTGGGTTGGAGGCAACATTGCCTGGCAGAATACAGCAGCATGGCTCCACCAGCATGAGGAGACCAGAGCCTGGCCAGCTTGTGTCCTTGTGCAAGATCCAGTGGGGAAAGAAACACTGGATGAGCTGGAAGTAAAGCAGAATAAAGCAGTTCAGGGAATGAACCACAAGTGTTTGTGGTCACTGCTTTGACCACCTTCCTGAAAGAAGGGTGGCTGTGACTTCCCAAAAGCCAAAGGCAAGATCCCCCAAGCAATGCCAGCATGGGCGTCCCTGCTCCCCTGCTGCCAGGCACATACTTGCTAAGGGGCCAAGGAGACGTCTCTTGGGCCAGGAGGGAGAGGGCAGGGCAGCCAGGCATCACTGCTCAGGTAGCATCCACCTTCGCATCCTGTTTACATGACTTTCTGTGTCTTCCAAGGGTCGACGCGGAGATCCAGGGACAAAAGGCAGCAAAGGCACTCCTGGGGGCAAAGGAGAAAGAGTAAGTAAAGAACTTCCCAGACCATTGCAAATGAGCCCAAGATGCACAGGACTGGTGTGCTTGATGCGCTACTGCCCAGCCGTGAAGTGTCCATCCCAGCGGGCTCTGCATGTGTGCTGTGCTCCCACTGGGCCCACTGCCTGCCCTGGTGGCAGCAGGTACAGCCTCCACCTCCAAGGCTTGATCCAGAGAGGGGATGAAAGGCAGCAAAGCCTGAGGCTAAAGAGACATGTTCAGAGGGCACACTGGCCTGACACTGTGTTTCAAGCCAAGAAACACCAGATTTGAGGACGGCATTGTACCTCCTCTCTCCAAGGAGCATTGCCATGCACGCAGACAGCATTGGAGACATCCCTGACCAGGACTATCTTTATCCTCCTCACAGGGAGATCCTGGTCCAGAGGGTCCTCGCGGCCTGCCCGGTGAGGTTGGAAGCAAAGGAGCAAGGGTAAGCATGAAGAGGGGTTGGTGACAGCCAGGAGGGAGGGAGAGCACTGCTGCCATCTAAGGCAGATCACCTGGATTTCCTCCTCATGCACATCTACCTGTACCTGCCTCTGTACATTTATGTGTCTTGCTTTGCTTTGCAGGGAGACCAAGGACTGCCAGGACCCCGAGGCCCTTCAGGTGCTCCGGGAGAGCCAGGCAAGATAGTAAGTCTTCCTGGGGCATCTGTGTGACAATGTCCTCCTTCTGTAGTGAGAGCTTGCTCTACTGACATAAGCTGGCTGCATTGTCCCTCCCAAGGGGAGCCTGCCTGACCTTTTCTCAGGGAGGCTAAAAACTATACCAGAGGCCCCAGGTAGCCCCTGGGGCAAGGAGAAATTGCAGAACCCAGGAGTCCCTGCTTCTCCATCACTCCTGGTCGCAGGTGTTCCCATGACAACATGGAAGGCACCCTCAGAGGGAAGATGGGGCTCCCTGGGCGCCCATGTGTCCTGGGTCTGTGGTTAGTTCAGCACCGTGGCAGCAGTGCCATGACATCCATGTGGCTCCATGGGATGCAGGAACCCAAGTGCTGAATCAGTCACTATCACAGTGACTTCACTGGGAGGGGAGATGGTCCTGCAGCATCATCTCAAGAGCTGGGTTCTCCAGCATGGTCCCCTGTGCAGCCAGGGAGCTGCAGGAAACATCCTCACCCGCTCCCCCCTCTCTCCCCAACACTATCCTGCAGGGATCACGTGGGGACCCTGGTGACTTGGGCCCAAGAGGTGACACCGGACCACCAGGACCAAAGGTAAAGTACCTGAATGCAACTCTGCATCTGAAAGGGTATTTTTGTGTGCTTTTCCCCACCACCTGCCCCCCCCC
>VZTV01025629.1:28821-54516 GCA_013400875.1 Anhinga rufa
CCCCCCGCCCCCAAAAGGCAGTTTCCACTGCAGAAACTTGTGTGCCTCAGAAACCAAATGGCTCAAACCTGAGCTTCCCTATGGGGCAGAGATGTAGGTCTTGCTCTGGCCAAGGCACCTCTGATTACATCCCTCACCCTGCACAGATTCAGGGCTTCTCCCTGGCATGTGATGTCCCCAAGACCCTGTGAAGCCTTGCTCTACACAGCCGTTCCCAATACTTCAGGGCCAGCTGCAGAAGTCATGGCTCCTGGTGGTGTCTCACCCCAAGAGGGGATGAAAACAGCTCTGGCTGTTTGCTGGCATCGCCAGGTCAGAAAGGCTGGGTTTGGTTTCTGATGGGTCATTTTTTTTCTACCAAAGGGTGACAGAGGCAGACCTGGCTTTAGCTACCCTGGACCCAGAGGACCGCCAGTAAGTATGCCTCACTCAGCACAGACATATGTGCCACAAGGAAGCCTGTTTCAGTGGAGGCTGCTGTTGGAGCTGAGCAGCCTGGGAGAAGTGGGAAAGAGGAAGAAAAGTGGTCAGGGTCACAAAAAAGTGAAGTCCGCAAAGCGGGAGAGGGGGTTGAACACCAGGACTGAACCTGTCTGTGACTCCATCAGCCTTGTGGCAAAGGTGCTGGGGACCCCATCCTCGACAGTGGTGATGGGGAGGTGGCTGCACCCACCACCCTGACCGCCAGCCTGAAGCTACACCTGCTGTTCAGCTGTGTGCTTCTCACTGCAGACTTTGGATGTATGCAGGCATGGTGGGAGGCTGGTACTGGTCAGGTACTGACCTCTCCATCCTCTCCCTTCACAGGGTGACAAGGGTGAGAAGGGGCAGCCAGGACCCAAGGTGAGTGTTTGTCTCCATCACCTGTTGTTTGTACCGACTGAAATGCTGAGTAGCTGTTGCATGACCCTCCGGATGCATGGCCAAGGAGCCTGTCCTGCCGGCAGCTGCCCTGGCTATTCCCTGCAACTGCGGAGCCTGGGAGTATCTTCCAAGCCCATCTCCTTTTGAAAACATCTGAAATATGCTTTGCAAAACTTCTTTATCCTTAGTTAATGCCTATGTAAACACCATTTCTTTGCTCTGTGCTGAGCTGCTGGTTTAGAGATGTGCTCTCCTGGGCCAGACAGGCATGTGTTTTTGACAGGCTCATAGCAGTAGTGCCTCCGCCTGAGCACATCCAGATGTGCTCCATGACGGATCTGTTTCTCTTTCCTTCGAGCAGGGAGGAAGAGGTGAGCTTGGACCAAAGGGAGTGCAAGGGACCAAAGGCAATAAGGGGGAACCGGTAAGCAAACTTCCCGTACTGCCCACAGGGTCGGTGTCCCCCTCCCACACCTCTGCCAGGTGTGCTGGGGACAATGCTGCTCACTCTCCCGCCTGCCCTGTGTCCTCAGGCTCAGCTGGGGCAGGCTGGTGACGGTGCTTAGCAGGGCTGTGCCTGACGAAGGGGTCAGGAGGAGCCCCGAACACCAGCAGCTGCCTTGCCAGCCTTGCAGGGAAGTATTTGACCCTGCTTTGCTTCTTCCCCAGGGTGATCCTGGCCCAGGAGGTGAGCCTGGACCCCGTGGTCCAACTGGTGAAGCAGGCCCAAAGGTACAGTACCATGCCATTGTGTCTGAGCAGATGCTAGAGCTCCCTCCTCTCCTCCCCACTTCTCCTTGATGCTCTAAAGCCCAGAGGACCCCAGTGGGTGTCCCTGCAGCAGGGCTTGCTGGAGGGGACATCAGCAGCCAGACATGTCTGCTGGATCCCAGCAAGGCTTTCATACCCTTGCAGTGGCAGACCTCTGCAAAAAGCCACATTTTTGATGGCTCTGACATCTAGTTCCCAAAAAGGGAACTCATGGGAAAACTGTGCCTGAAACTCCTGTGCTCTTCTTACAGGGGACCCCCGGCCCACCAGGAGATCCTGGCCTGACTGTAAGTAGCATTGGTTTGCAGCCCCCTGTGCTCTTCCTCCTGGGGCAACTGTGGCTTTGCCATGCACAGCCTGAGAACAAAACGAGGCATCAGGTCCTGCCACTGCCTGGAAGAGGTGGCCTGTGGCTTCTCACGGGAGCCAAGGAAAGAGGGTGGGAAGGGAAAGGGGAGCCTTTCCCTTAGAGGGGACAAATGCTGTGTAAAGGGAGGGAGGCATTCACCCTGCACCCCTTTGCTGGCAGGACTGCGACGTGATGACCTACGTGCGAGAGACGTGTGGATGCTGTGGTGAGCAGACCATCACCTCTCCCCAGGGCAGGGGAACGAGCACTTGAGGGATGGGGAAACGGGGTTACCAGAGGCTGCCTCCTTCTTCAGGAGCTCTATTGAGGGAGTTCTGCCCCGTGAGCTGCCCTTTGCACTAGGCCACTGGCATGGTGGGCTCTTTGCCACTCTGCACAGTGCTGCACCCTGCAGAGGAGACACCATGGGAAGTGCTTCCCTGCTTACCCTGGTCCAAGGCCACCACTGAGTGCAGTGGCACTGTAGGGGCAAGTCTGGCTTACCTCCCAAAATTTAGCTTTGCCATCGCAGGAGCAGTAACCTGTAATATAGAGCTGCATGGTCCAGATGATAAGATAGAGTATTACACAGCAATATTGAAAAGGTTTCTTTTGACACACATCACCGGAAAGATGCATGTAAAATCCTCCCTATGCAGCTGGCTGCAGGCAGCACCACAAACCCTGTGGATGCTTGGTGTGATGTTAATTGTCTCTGTCTTCCCATAGATGGTCTCTTCTGCCCTGGTGGCTCTTGTTCCCACCACCATTGACCTTTGTGTTTTCCTCCTTCTGTCCCTCTGCCCAGACTGTGAGAAGCGCTGCGGTGCTCTGGACATAATGTTCGTCATAGACAGCTCGGAGAGTATTGGCTACACCAACTTCACCCTGGAGAAAAATTTTGTTGTCAACGTGGTCAGCCGGCTGGGCTCTATTGCCAAAGACCCCAAGTCGCAGACAGGTCTGGACTGTGTAGGGACAGAGTGGGTCATGGGGAAAAGAAAAGGGTCTTGGATCCCTCCAGCTTCCACGTTTGTCTGTAGCTGCCCTGGGCTGCAATCCATCTGTCCAGCATTTTTGCAGCAGTTTCTGCTCTTCCCTCTTCCCTTCCTGGCTTTGTAGGCAAATCAAGCAGCTCTTTGCTGATAGGAAAGTTTGCTGACTTTCTCCACCTTTCACTGAGGATGCAAAGCCAAGTAACGTGACAATTCATTGGCAGGTGCCCGTGTTGGGGTGGTGCAGTACAGTCACGAGGGGACCTTCGAAGCCATCAAGCTTGATGATGAGCGCATTGATTCACTGTCGAGCTTCAAGGAAGCAGTGAAGCGCCTGGAGTGGATTGCTGGAGGCACCTGGACACCATCTGCCCTTCAGTTTGCCTACAACAAGCTCATCAAGGAAAGCAAGCGAGAGAAAGCCCAAGTGTTTGCTGTGGTGATCACGGATGGGCGCTACGACCCCCGGGATGATGACAAGAACCTAGGGGCTCTTTGCGGTAGAGATGTGGTCGTCAACACCATTGGCATAGGAGACATGTTTGATCAGCCAGAACAGAGCGAGACCCTGGTCTCCATTGCCTGCAATGAACCCCAGCGAGTCCAGAAGATGAGGCTCTTCTCAGACCTGGTGGCAGAGGAATTCATTGACAAGATGGAGGATGTGCTCTGCCCAGGTCTGTACCTGTTCTTACTGGAACTGGAGTTTTCACCCCCGGGTTTGGGTGGAGGGGGCATATATGGCGCATAACAACTATTGCAGAGGCACTGTATCCCACAGGTTGGCCAGTAGCTCATAAGCTGGCTCATTCATGATGGAGGGATGACCTTTATGTAGCCCTGGATAAACAGTCCTTCCTCAGATATGGGCCAGCCTTTTGGGGCAGTCCTTTGGAATCCTTTCCCCTTGTAAGAGACCTTGCCCTGCCACCCTGACTGTACAAGCTGTGAAGGGGGCTGGCAGCACATCACTCAGTTTTCTTCATTTATTTCCTTCCAGATCCGCAGATCGTCTGCCCTGAGCTGCCCTGTCAGACAGGTAAAAATTACAAGTAGCTTCATGCCATCTGCACAAAGTGATAGGTCTTGGGGAGAGTGCACAAGGCTGAGGAGTGGGAGGGGGGCGTGCAACCCTGTTCATTCCCTTTGGATGGCAGGAGTTTGGGAAATAGTGTTACTTAACATAAGGAGAGGCTCCAGGGTTTCATCTCCTGCTCTTTTCCCGTCTCATTTCTCTGCACAGGTAGGTACCACATATTAGTACACCATATTAGTGCACTGTATTAGTGCACCAATATGACTCAGCCCTAATGTCTCTCCCTGTCCTAATTCCTAGGAGCCACCAGGTTTTGACCTCCAAACTCAGCAATTAATTTCTCACTTGTTCCATGTCTCTATTGTACATCAAGTCAAAACCCCCTTGCAAAACTCTTCCAGCCGTGTGACCTTTAAAATGCAGAGCCCAGCCTGCAGTACTGGGCAGGAACCTCCTTGGGAGTGACAAGGGCAGAGCAGGGGATAGGGACTGTTTGGAAAATGACACTGTAGTGGATCCAAAGCTTTGGCTTCTCTAACGCTGGCTGTATTTAATTAACAATTAACTCAGGATGTTGGATTAAAGGAAAAAAGGCTGTAAGGATCCTCTGGTATAAAGGAGACGGCTGCTGCTCACTGCAGCTAGCTTTACTTGACCCCATTTTGCTTGTTAAGGGGCAGATCTGCAACCTGAATTCCTAGAGATCCTGTCTGTCTGAGTCTCTGTGCCTGTTTAAATACAATAGATGCACTCTTTGCTGACATACACAAAGCTTACAGGGGAGAAAGTTTTGTCAGTTCTTGCAATTTTTATCTCTACTCTTGCCGTAAATGTTTTTGTGAAAGTCTCCAGCTTCAACTCGCTATGATAAAGAATCTCAAATTTCATTTTCAAAGAAGTCCCTTCATTTCCATACAAAACAAAGGAAAACCGCTCCAAGGATGCTCAGAAATCTGAAGACAGAAAAGCTATAATTATTCCCATCTAAAATCTCTCACTATTATTATGAGCATTTGCACCTGGCCATGCAGAGAGGACAATGTCCAACCGTGATGCTGAGCTATCCACACAGGCTCCTCTGCAGTGTCCTCTGAGGAGCTTTGTCCTGCAGATCCATGCACAAGGAGGTGACTTCCCCATGCCACACCGGTGACTGCTCAGGTGCCTTCAAAGGTTTTGGTCTTTGCAGCCTCCCCATTTCTGAGGAACACTGCAGGCGCACTCATGTTCTCCTAGGCTTGGGCCATCAAAGCCCTCCAAAGCAAGGTGAAGTTGGTGGTCCTTTCCCTGTAGTGCACTTGTTCCTGATGCAAGGTGAGAACAGTTTGCTGATACCTGACAGTCCTGGGGACCAGAACAGAAATGGCTTGAGGAGGCATCTGAAGGGGGTCCCTCTTAGGCGAATCCCTCAAGTCATGCTGTAGGCAGGCCAGGTCACATGCAGACCCTACATCTGCGCCCCGGAGGACATGGGAAGTGGAGTGATACTCAGGGATTCAGGGGCCTTTGGGCAAAGCGCCTTCCACCCGCCGCACTGGATGGTCCATGATGCATTGCTGTCTTCATTTAGAAGGATTTGCAATGATCACACTTGCCTAGTAGCAAGGGAACACGTTGGAAGAGATGTGACATAAGGTACGTGACAGGGCCTGGAGCTCCTCTGCTCAGTGCTCAGCTTCCTCTGGTTCTCTGAGAACATCCTAAGAGCTGGTGCCAACATGCAAAACCTTTGGCTGGAGATGGTGCCCTTCGTAGGGTATGTGGGTGAGCTTCGTGCACATCCAGTGTGTGTGTCCAGTCATAGACAGGTTCAGGTCAGGGAGGCAGCTACACCCAGCCCTGTTCTTGGCCCCATTGCTGTCAGAGTTGCAGGCTTGGCCCTTTAAGGAGAAAATCAACTGCTCATGCCAGGTACCCCAGCTCCAGCCTGGGTATTGTCAGCAGAGCACAGAGAAGGACAGGTATTACACCCCAGCTTCCTCTCTGCTGCCTTGCAGAGCCAGGTACTTCACCACTTCAGGTTCACACCTGCAGCTGAAGGCGTGCTACCTCAGTGCTTTGCCTAAGGAAATCCAGGTTTTCCTGTTTTCAGGGCAGACAGACCCTTGCCTCCATGTTATCGCCCATCAATTACTGCGGTGCTAACAGGATGCTGGAGTGTTAAATGGGTTAAATGCTGAGCAAATCTGAACTGACCACTTGCTTCAATAGAAACTGCATGACACTGTGTGACACTCCTTCTAACCCATGCAAAAGGCTTTGCTTTGAGCTTTAGGATGTTATTTGAATTTAAGTTCAGCATAGCCAAGTGGAGACAGAGGTTCTCAGGGTCCTGGCTAGCCTGGACACTGCACAGGGGCATTGCATACCGCAGGGCAGTGACTCTAGCCAAAGTGCAGTGGGCTGAGTGCCAGGCAAGGAGTTCACATAATGCTGTCTCTTAGATGTCTTTCTGGCTGTACAGCATCACATGTACAGTTTGCACGTAGCAGAGTTCAAAGCTACCTGATGGCTGAATCCCATACTCAGAAAGAAGGTGGACCCTGTGGCCCTCTTCCAGAGTGCTGCTCTTTCTCCATCATGCCTGTGCTGGATGAGTGGGAAAGAACTGGGCAGTTAAGGTTTCATGTCATTTTCTGACGTCTCTTGGTTGATGTGTGATTGATTTTGGCGCAAATCCCATGGTTCCTCAGATGTAAAAGTCGCAGAAAGATTTAAAATCTGGCTTTGGTCTTTACTTCTCTGTCCCTCATTAGCTTTGCTCTTCTCTGGTGCAGTGCACGTAGGAAAGCCAGGTAGCATTCAGAGAGACGCAGCCATTGCTAGCAAGCCCTGAAAATATTCTTTTGACGCTCACTTGCAGATTACAGGAACCCTGGGAACGTAAACCCACTTATTTTCCGCCCCATGGAAGAGGGAGTCAACATAGATTTCCCCAGCACCATACATTCGATCGCCCAGTTCCTAAACTCCACGCGGAAAACCCAGGACCCCAGAATGTACACCCAGCTGGTGGCCACTTTGGCCTTTACCGCCGAAAAAGCCAAGTTTGCCACTGGAAATGAGCGGCAAGAGTGGATGGACTTGTTCATTGACACCTTCAAAATGGTGCACAGCGAGATTGTGGGGGACCCAGAAACCGTGCTAGGGCTTTGCTGACATATCTGTTAGAGATCACATGAAGTGGGTGGAGGAAGAGGTTGAGTGAAGGTGGTAATCATCTTTCCTTGAGTGCCTTTGGCAAGTGCCTCTGCCTTTTGGCAGAGGGGACAGGTTCATTGGTAGATGCTTTTAGTTCAGGATAAACACAGGCAGTGAAACAGCTTGGTTGTGCTCAGCCAGGGATGTGACACAAGGGGCTGTCCTCTCTGGCTTGGCTGGCTGATGAGCATGGCGGCTTTCTCCAGTGATGTCAAGAGATGCTCTTGTTTTGCCCACTGCTTTCTGCAGAGGAGCTGCATTGCCTCAGGCTCTGAGCCAGCCATGCTGCTCCCCTCCAGCCCTCCTGCGCTTCAACCCTGCTCTGGCAGGCTAGCATGTCCCAGCCCTCAGCCATGCACGAGCACCAGGCTCCACCAAGGAGTGAGCCCTTCATTTGCAGAGAGCCTAACGATGTGCTTTTCCCATGCTTTCCTACATATGCATTTGCTGACCACTTCTGAAGTATCTTCTGCATCCTCTTGCTGAGTTACAGTGAGGGCTGTCTTTGGGTCCTGCAAACCGTTTGTGTGGCAAGACTGGCAAAGCAAGGTGCATCTCCCCTTGCTGCAGTGAGTATCTCTGTACAACCATTCAAGGGGCAGTTGGGGATATTGAGGGAGGAAAGGAAACAGTACGGGAGAAGGGGCAACCCTGGCTTTCCAACAAGAGCACCAAAACCCGGGCAGTGCTTCTCTCAGAAGCTGTATGAGCTCCCTCTGCCTTTTTCTCTGCTTGTACATTTGTGTTTCTTCTGTCTTAATTAGCAACATGTACCTGTTCATATCCAAGAGGTAGAGGTTATGTAGGACCAGGCAGTGCAAAGAAAAAATCCATGACTGCACCGTCAAACCTCCGTGATACGTTACGCGAGCTATTTAAAAGCGAGTATTTAAACTTGCAGTATAACCCATTCAATCTGTACCTAGTGCTAATTTGGGTCAGAGAGACTACAGACCCACCACTCATGCTACGGGTACGTGTGTTTAGATGAGGAGTGATACATCCATGAGCTCAGCTGCCCCTGGTTTTCACAAAAAGTCAGGCAGGTGACTGCCATTCCTGCCTCCAGAATAACTACTGCCCTCTCAAGCTGTAAGAAGAGAAAACAGCATTTTGTGTGCAGACACAAGAGTAGAAGTGTTTACTGCCAGCAAGTGAATTTTGCAGCCTCTCTAACTGACATGGTATTATTGCAATAAAGTATACTGAGCAAATGTCATATTTAATGGGCAGAAGGGAGATGTATGGTCTTCAAAAATGTGGTTGGGCTGTAATGTTTCCAGGCGTGCAAAGTGGAGCCAATTTCCAAGCTCAGGCAAGGGAACTGGAATGAGGAATTTGCCCACTTGGACTTTCTTGCAGTGTTTTCAACATCTGCGGCTTGCCAGTCTAGGCTAGAAGCTGTCCAGTGACAGGCATGCAGGGGAGGTGCTTGTGTTGTTCAGCACACAAGCAGGTCAGACGTGCTGCACAAAAACAGTCTTTCTCCCAAGGTTCCAGCACTTTTTGCTTCCAGTCTATAGGGACATGGACCTCAGAACTCTGCTGTTGGCTTATAATGGAGGGAAAATTGTACAGAGAGCTTTTTAAATGGTGTGCTCAGAGTTTTAGGTCAAGGTGAAAGGATGAGGATCTGCCCGTGTCTGAGTCCATATGCTAGCATCTGGTCGTAATCCACATAATTCAAGATAGTCTGTGCAAAGCCAAGCACCCTACTCAGTTTTGAATTTTACCCCAAAAGTAGCGTGTGACTTAGCCTGCTGGGATGCAAGTAAGAAGACTGAACTCGGAGTAGTTAAGCTGCTCCAGCCATGATGCCAGAGGAAAAGCCCCAAAGAAACACTGATCTGAAGAGAACATCTTAGGGCTGGGATGTCTTGCTGAACAAGAGGAGGATTTGGCAAGGCTTCAGCAAAGGGGGTTTAGACCTCATCACGCAGTGGCTGTTTATTTCATTTCCTTTGGAAATATTTCCTAGCAAAGCAGTGTAACATTGGAAGCAAAGGTTTTTACCTTTCAAAAACCTTGAGCTCATTATGGAAACAAAAAAAAAAAAAAAAAGAGAGAGAGAAAACATCTCTTTGCCTGAGCAGTATTTGCATTGGCCCTTGTTAGACAGAGGCAAGTGGGTGTAGTGGTGTTTTGCTGACGTAATCCTGGCTAACCCCTCTGATAAAACCAGGTAGATTTCATCACAGCAGCAGTTCCTTCAGTGAAGCTCTTGGGCAAAGGAAGGTCGCAGATCGATCGGGGCTTGGGTCCACACCTCCCCAAAGACACAGGAGGGGTTGTGAAAGGCAAAAGACCCAGAAAGGGCTAGGAGGCCAGTCCCCATCTCACTCACTTTCATTTCCACTGTCAACACTGTGAAACAATAGAGGAAATACAAGTTACGCAGGTTTTAGAAGAAGCAGGAGCTTGATGTGAATGGGTGCACGTAACTAGATGGGTTGCTAATGGCAGGAAAATCGATGGCATTTCTGCTTTTTGTGCTGTCTCTGTTAGATGTCCTCAGCTGTGTCCTAGCACATGGTATGCAGTGAGCTGCAGGCATTTGTGCCTTGCTGTAAGCCGTATGAGAAGGACTGGTGCTCCAATTAAAATCATCATGTGAAGGTTTTAGTTGGCCTAATTCGTGGTAGTGCCTCCGAGAGCTTAGCTCCCAGTTAAGGGCAAGAATCTTGTTCCTTGCAGCAAGAAAGGGCACTTGAGTCCTCAGCCTACCAGAAACAGGAACAAGGTACAAGTGAAGTGTGACTGAACAGGAAACACGCAAGGTTTTCCTGTGCTGCCTTGTATCTGTTACATTCCCGTGTGATAACTCATATGTAAAGGCATCTTATCACACAGCTTGAAGACAGCCCTCTCCAGCCATGAGGGCTGAGCAGCAACAGAGCGTCTCTGGGGAGTGGTCCTGCAGTAAAGGCTGCCTGGAGAGCCAGACGTGCATTAGACTCTCGCTGAAGCTCCGCGGAGTGGTGCTGCTCTCAGCCACGGTCTGCTTAACTAGGAGCTCTTAAGGCTTGCTTTGGGAAGCGGGTCAGTCTTGCTTGTTGTCTCAAGAAACATGACTGCATGTAGACAAGCATCAGGGGTGACAGACTGGTAACACTTCTCCAACACAATATGCAGCCCTCACTCCCACCCGCTCACTCCCACCTGCTTTTGTAGATCCCTGCCTAGATTTTGGACTGTGCAAGGGGCACACCTGCCTTCCTCTCCCCCTCCATGACTGCACAGAGCAGGTGAGGAGCAGTAGTGCAGGTGCTGCCAAGGCAAAGTATCCCTGTGGCAGCAGCGCCTGCACGCTGGGAACTGCAGCATCAATGTACCTTTAGAGAACATTTCTCAAGGAAGGTGGGGCAGAGGTGAGTACATTTCTTTACTGCCTTTAAGGAGTGGAGTATTGCAGTTGAATTTTGAACTGTGATATTCAAAAAGCCCATGTGGGAAAAAGCATCGCTTGGAGATTTGTTTCTACTGCAGTCAGAACTGGCATTGCAGAAGCCTGTTGTTCTCAGTAAGACAATGTACCGTAAGCACCATTCAAGGCATGCCATCGTTGTAGATATGTTTTACAGTGTGGACTAAAGAGAAATGCCAGTCTACAAGGTCAGGGAACATGATACAGAAACAACCACAGACTTCTGCAATGTCCAACAAGTTAGGTTAAGCCACAAGTGCCAGTGGAAGTTCCTGCATCATGTTTGACTTTTACCTTGGATAGAAGTGGTGCCAAACAGTCTGCAAGTGCAACGATATGCACCATCTGACCTTCTGCTACACTATCTTGTGCTGTTGGATTCATGTTGGACACTGTCTCTGTAGTCTCAAGTGTATATCTGTTTTGCTTAAAATGTAACTTTGCTGTTTGCTGAATGTTGACTACGCACATAGTATTAATGTGTTAAACAGTAAGTTTACTCCCTGAGCATTTACAACACTGAGCATTTGCTGCTCAGCTCATACAAAGAATTACATCGGTTCAGCACCCCATCATGCTTAATCCAGCTCTAACAGCATTCAGCTCTTGTCAACCTGGGTTTGCTCATAGTACAGAAATTCAACCTAATGTGATACTCCTTTCCCAAAAGTCACCCTTCATTGCCAGAAACAGATGCTCAAGCTGGAGCTGCTCCAGAGTCTCCTATTCCTTTCCGGTCATGCAGCACAATGTGGCATCGGCTCCGGGACTTTCAAGATTCAGTCTTAGAGCCACAGAATTGCTTGACAGAATTGCAGACCACTGCCCTGCTGCCAACTCAGGGGGTGGCCAGCTGCAGCATGTACATCACAAATCAATACTGCTGTTGCAGTCATATTCCTGACTAGTGCATTCAGCAGAGAGGGAAACTCAAGAAGAAGAAAATTCAACAGCGCAGTAATGGAAGTGTTTCTTGGAGAAGCACTGCATGCAGAGGAGCACCAAATGCAATACACATAACTACTGCAAAGGAATGAAATAATGGTCCCTAACTAACAATCCAAAGATTGCTATTTTCTTCTCCTTTTTTTTCTGAGTTCATTCACTGTGTATATTCATAGGCCCAAATGCCCACTTTGTGGACAGGTGCTGTTCTGAGTGACTGAAGAACAATGTCCCACTGTGTTTCACTCAAATATTGGTCTGTTATGTATTGCAAAAGCTGCTTTACTACATACAGGTACATCAACAAGGATAGTCTTGTTTTCCAACCATATGACCCAACCCTTATAAGCTCTTCAGGAATTAGTGATTGCTGATTAAACTAATCTGAGTGAAAGGTATGAAAACAGCTTTCATCCTACAAATCTGTGTGTGAAGAGTAACTCTGAAAGTAAACCACTCTCTAGAAGTAACCAAGAGGCTTGCAGACACTGCCTGACATTAATCTCTGGATATTCCTGTTACAGATAAGAGCTGGGCATTGCTGTAAGAAAGTGGATGTAATTCCGGGACTGAAATGCACAGACCTGTCTAATCTCATGGATACTTGTTGGGGTCTGTCATAGGCCCCAGAATTAACATTCATTAAGACCTAGTGCCCAGGACCTGAGGGAATCAGAAGCAAAGTTCCTACATTAACAGCTGCAAAGACAGGCTTTGGCAACAGAGTGGGGCTGGTCCTTCTTTGGACAAAGATGTGCAGAGGGGACTCCAGCCCACACTGCCCAAGGCAAGCCCCAACCTTATCCTGTAGGCTTTCTTATGCTCCCAACTCTTGTATTCTTCTTTCTCCTGCAGAGCTTGCAGTGGCCCAGTGCACACAGCGCCCTGTTGATGTCGTTTTCTTGCTCGACGGCTCTGAAAGGATCGGGGAGCAGAATTTCCGCAGGGCCCACCACTTTGTGGGGGAGGTGGCCCAACAGCTCACGCTGGCCAGGAGCAACAGCGACAACATGAATGCCCGGATTGCACTGCTGCAGTACGGCAGTGAGAGGGACCAGGATGTGGTCTTCCCACTGACCTACAACCTGACAGAAATCTCTAAGGCCCTGGCACAGATCAAGTACCTGGACTCATCCTCCAATATCGGGTCAGCCATCATACACGCCATCAACAACATCGTTCTTAGCCCAGGAGATGGGCAGCGACTCGCCCGGCGCAACGCTGAGCTCTCCTTTGTCTTCATCACTGATGGCATCACAGGAAGCAAGAACCTTGAGGAGGCCATCAACTCCATGAGGAAGCAAGATGTCATGCCCACGGTAGTGGCTGCCGGGAGTGATGTAGACATGGACGTCCTGCTGAAGCTTGGCCTCGGGGACCGGGCAGCCATATTCCGGGAGAAGGACTATGACAGCCTCTCCCAGCCCAGCTTCTTCGACAGGTTCATTAAGTGGATATGTTAAATGAAGGAAGCGCACATGTCTTCCTCCCACCAGTATACATACCCCTGATATTACCTGGTTCATTTTCTTCCCTCTGTATGGTTGCTAGCAACTCTGAGCTGGCCCAGAACAGCTGCCCTCTGGGTCCTCCTTTCTAGCCAAAATCCAGAGCTCTTTTTTATTTTCATGATGAAAAGTCACGTATCTTACATTTATGGTGCTAATTAAAACCAGGATCAAAGCAGGATACAAAGCCATATGACATACTTCTGTAAAGCTTTACACACACTAAGCCATGCCTTCCGTATGTACTGTAATCCTAGGAGGGCTTGTCAAAGAAGTGAGAAACCTTTCCAGTGTAGTAGGACAAATGATCATCTCTAGTTTTCAAAAACTCTCAATATCCCTCAGCGTCCTGTGAGGAGCTTTATGGTTGTGACATGCCCCTTTCTTTAGCAAAACCTTTTCCAGATTATCTCATATTTTCTGTTCTCTTGGTACTTCTGCCCTGAGAGAACCGAGTGAGTTTATGACACATCACAAGCTGCTTGAAATGGTCAGTGACATGCTTGCCTTTTGCATGGCACTTGGTGGCTTGTTCCTCTTTCCCAGGAGCAATGGGATGGTGAGAGGTTTTGCTGCCTTCTACAGTTGTCTGCAGATGCTCCTTTTGGGGCTCTCTCTATCTTAAATTTCACAGATCATCTATAAGATTTTAATTTTCCTGTGGGCCATGTCTCTCTTGCTTCCTTCTGCCATTCTGACTTTCATCAGAACCTGTTCGTTTATTACTGCACCCAAAATTCTGGCTGAGAGGGGCAGAATGCCTCCCAGCATCTCACAAAATACTGGGCAGCTACTGGAGCTGCCTCCCTGCCTTCCCAATGCACTCAAAGCAACCACGGTGCCTTCTTCCCACCAGTATCTGCTGAGCAATGCCCGGATTTGAACTTGAATTGTGCTGTTTGCAAAAATAAACAAATAAACTCTTTTCACCCTATCCTGAAAAAGCCTCTTTATTCTGTAGTTTGTCTCTTTTTTCTTTAATTATTTTTAATGAGCAGCTGACTCTCCTGGTGCTAGATGATAAGTCCAGATAAGTTTGTATTCTGCCTCTCCTCACAAAGAGGAGCACAAGGCCAGGGGCCCCTGCAGCACAGGGGTCACGGGGCACTGCTGAGGACCTGAAGGACCACAGGATGCTGATGGGGCCCCTCCAGTTCTCCCCACTGTCTCCTGCAGTCCTCTTGCAAACCTGTTCTTCTGGCCCTGCACCCCCACAGTGCCCATCAAACTGTGGTCTCTCGGCATGTTAAAGACCATGTCTTCATTCCTCACCTGCTTCATGTTCCTCCCTCCCTGTTCATGGGTGAGGAGAGCAAGGGTCCTCAGGTGCCCCTCTCTGAGCGGGACTGTGCCTTTCCCTACCACGAAGGTGGCATTGCACCTGAGTCACACTTTTCCCATGCTTTCTTCAGTCCCTTTTGCATCCAACACTTGTGTGTCTCAAGCCAGGACAGCGGGGCAGGGGAATCCTCCAAGGACAGGGGCACTCCTGTAAGGTCGCATCCATGGTGGAGGAGGTGGGATGGGGAGGAGAGGCTGGGCAGGGCTTGGGTTGTCTGTAGGGGACCCCAAGCATGGAGCGCAGAGGAGCTGGCAGCGCAGGTGCAGGGAAGGGCATGGCGGTGGGGAGCTGTGGCCATTCGTGCTGCAGTGTCACTACCACGTTTTCCCTCCTTTGGAAAGGAGAGCTGTAGGGGACCCTCAAGGGCCACAGGACAAAACATGACTGCATCCAGAGAGGAGCCACAGGAGTGAAATCCCACTGCCCCAGCACGCACACATGCCCATTCAGCAGTGCAACAGGGACAAACAAGGCTGCGCTGGCAGTAAATCTGGGTGCGATGGGCTCAGCCACCTCTTTTGGAGACTCCCTCTGCCACGGCGCCAGCAGCCAGTCACGCTGACTGGCAGCAAAGCCTTCTTGGTAACGGGGCTAGGAAGGGTTCTCCTGAGTCACGACAATACACAACACAAAAATAAACAGCATGAATAGCAGCCCTGTGTTAAAATTGTTGTAGTGAAAGCACTGCCAGGCTTTCCACCTTTCCTAGTGAGCGTGCCACAGTCCCATGGCCACAGCTCGGGGGCTTCTGAAAGAGAGCTCACTACTTTTTCCTATTAATTATTACCCCGTCATGGAGGATAGCAACCCATGCAGTTCAGCAAGGGAGAGATACAGCATTCCCGGCCAGCCCCCCTACTCCAGCTAGGAAAGCTCATGTGAAATATAAGGTCTTCTGTGGGTGGTGGCATCCATGTTACCACCCGGCGACACTGCACAGGAAAAAACACGCAGACACCGGCAGACTGCAAACCAGCACGTGATACTCCCCGTGCTGCTACCTGCAGCCTCGGGGATGATTTTCAGTGGGATGTCCTGAAAGACAGAGGACGGAGCTGCTGCCCATTGTCTCACAGTGATTCCAGGTCAAAGAATTTAGGAGCTAAAAACAAGAAAATCAGGCAAAACACTGCTCTAAGAGAAAGGGGAAAGGAGTGGAACGACATGCAGGTGGTTCCCATGGGGTGTTTGGCTTCGAGTTTCGTCGCTTCACTGCCATGTGGGTGGGAGATGTCCTCTTCAGTCAGAGTCAGAACTGCTGCTTGAGCTGCTGGAGTGCTGGAGGAGATAAAACAACTTTAGGGTAGCACAGAAACAACCCTCTTTCTCACCGTTTCTGGTACGTGTTAGCAATCCTATGGTGGGTGCCCGTTCCCAGTGCCCATCTGGGTCCAGGCTGAGCCTTCAGTGGGTGGCTGCAGACCCATCTCTCCCCAGGTGTCTTTGCATGCCAGCAAAAAAAGGTGCTCTCAGGTTTGCACGCTTAATGTCAAGGCCCCAGGGGGCATGCGGAGGGTGAGCCTGCGTGGGAGTCAGCTCAGCACCATGGCCTCAGACAGCAAACCCTGGCCAGGATACCCTGGCTTGAAGATAAAATGGCTACTAATAACATCACTGCAATGTTTATTGCAATGCTGTTATGAACCATGTTTTATAATTTGGAGTCATTATTTTTCTGCTTGGAGAATATAATTATGGGCATATCGTGGGAGGGCTATTTTTTTTTTATTATTTTACAAGGCTGTTAAGGCCAATTAAGCAAACCCCAGAAGAGTCCTGCTGTCTGCCAGCGAGGGCAAATGTCAAGGCAGATCACTTTCAGAGCCATTACACAGTGAGAGAAGCTATCATTTGCTTTGTTTGGGAAATGCTCATATCTCTGATGGTGGCACTGGGGTTTTGTTTAGCAGTCCCTCACTCAGACCTGCTCCGGGTGGCACCCATCCCTGGAATGGCATTTTCTGCAGCATCTACTCCCAGCACAGAGAATTGCTTTTCCTTTTTTGGGTTGTTTTGGTTTGTTTTGTTTTTTTAAGAGGGAACTGAAGTGCTCCTTTGCTGTGGGACATTGAGTGAATGTCCCCAAGGGAGGCATGATTTGCTATTGGGTGAGCAGGAAACAGTCCTGGGGTTTAATACACTGCCTGGTGCACCCTGAGCTGTGTCATTGTTTCAAATGACTTCAAGGAATTTCATGGGTCATGTTTCAAAAGGCTTGCTTGAAGTGACTCATGCTTGCCTATTTATTAACCAAACAGGAGGCTCCACATCTAAAAAAAGCCACTGAGGTGTTGGCAGCCTGCTCCAGTGGCCACAGAGTGGAAGAGGGGAGCCCCAACTGCCCAGGCTGGGTGCTGCGGCATGCATGAAGGGGTCCAGAGGGCCACAGCAGAGGTTCGGAAGGGTCTGCTGCCGCCTCACTCTTACCTTGCCTCCGTGGTGCTTGGAGTGCTTCTTCTTGTGCTTCTTATGGTGCTTCTGATGGCAGTCAGGGGGGCGCAGTGGGCATCCTGGCATTCCTGGTGGTCCCGGATAGGGGTGCCCATGGGGATGATGCCCCAGCTGGGGGTGCCCATGGGGGTACTGCCCTGATGGGTAGAGGCCAGGCTGAGGGGGGCCACAGGGATAGCCACCTGGGGCTGCCGGGGGATAGGCTCCAGGGGCGCCAGGCATCACTGGAGGGTAGCCAGGGTGGGGACCTGCTGGAGTGCCAGAACCAGGGTATCCCGGAGCTCCAGGTGGGCAAATTTGTGCTTGTGGTGGTGGCACCCCTCCGGGCATGCCTATGAAGAAGAGGGGGGCTGTTAGCAAGTGGAGCCAGGCTCTCCCCGGACAGACAATGCAGGGAATCAGTTTACCCATGCACCCAAAGGACCCCTCCCAGCCTACCCCCTCCTCACAAATGATGCCCCACTCCCCTCAGATAATCCCTCCAGGTGTCCATGGCGATTGCCCAGAGTCCCTCCCCGAGCCCTGATGGCTGTGTGGTACCCACAGCCCTACCCAGCCCCATGGCCCCTCACCTGAGTTGGGGTTCCACATCTTCCGCGGCCCCCAAGCTGCAAGGGAAGGACAGGCACGGTCAGTGCTCCTTCATGGCACCTCCTGTCACAGGGACATCATCACCCTGCCGGCAGCCAGGACCCGGCTCCTCTGCCCCACGTGCCTGCCCCAGGCACAGAGACCAAGGAGTGCCATCCCCCCGCAGACCCCGACAGCCTCCCCCCACTTTGAGTGACTGTGCCGACCCCGAGAGTGGCTGTCCCCACCTCTGTGCACCCCCAAAGCCTGGCATGTGGTTTTCATCGTTAATGGAAATTATAAGCCTGGGTGCCCACCCACGTCCTCTGGAGCACGAGGGGCTGGGGACACCACATCTCGGCGCAGCGCCAGCCAGGGGTCGGAGTACCCTGGCCCATGGGTGCCCACTCTCCCATTGCCCCCATGCTCCCCAGCTGCCCTGTAGCCCTGCCAGCCGCTGCTGCCTCGGGGAGCCGCTTTCACTCACCAAACCTGCAGAAAAGCTCCCAGCAGAGGCGATGCTGGCAGCACCCTCTGAAAGCACCGCCGCCAGCAGCACCCCTGATTGCTGTCCTTGGCACGGCTCTTCCAGGGTGGTAGGCACCCGTTAAATACCAGCGCCTGGCTCGGGTGAGGATGGGAGTGGCGGGCAGGGGTGACACCACCGAGCAGTGGAACCGGCCGCACGGCTCCCTGCGCCACAGCCGTCACCATGGGCACATGGGAAACGTCAACAGACCGCTCCCAGCTGGCACAAAGGTCTCACAGAGCTGATAAAAACAGGGGACGGAGGGTGGTGGTTTCACCTCCTGGCATCAGGTGATGGGGTGAGTCAGGTGTCCCCACCACGAACCCTGGTTTGGTGCTCCCAGGATGGGGGCTGGCATGGGGCAGGGGGGTTGCCCTCCCGCAGGCATTGCTGTGGGACAACAGGGCTCAGGGTCCAGTTAATGACTCCCTGTGACACTGCTCAGGGTGCTGCCATGGTGTGCAGGTGGAGGATGTGATATCTGCCATCAGACCCGGTCAGCAGAGACAGGAGGCAGGGCTGAATGCCCCGATGCTCAGGTCTTCCTCTGGGAGGTCTATGAAGAGGGGACAGAGCTCCTTCCATCCCATCCCCATCTCTCTGCTAACACCCCTGATGCTGCCCCATGTTTGGCAGTGCTCCCTTCCCGGGACAGTGAGCAATGCAGCAGGCTGGTCTTGTCATGCACCGTCAAAAAGAGACCTCACAGAAATGGATTGCCCCAGGTCTTGCCCCAGCCCTGTGGGCAGAGGGCTGTCTCGAGGGGGTTTCTGGGCACAGAAACACACAGGGGTGTGTGGGGTCAGGAGGTGCCCGTGCACGGAGATCTCCTAGGCAGCACCACGGGTTCTCTGCCATCCCCTCCACTGGGAGCCCTGTGGCCCCAGGCACTGCCAGCCCAGCTGGCTCCTTCTGTCCCAGAGATGGGGGTCTGAGCCCCAGACAGTAAAAATCACCCTTGGCCAGGTAAAGGCCAGCAGGGGACATGATGCTGGGATCTGCTTGAGTGGAGCAGCTCTCCTGAGGCGGATATCAAAGGAGCCCAGGCAGGGACAAGCGTGTTTCCCAGCTGTATTTGCTGCTGCAGAGCTCCCAGCCATTCCCGAGCCCCTCTCAGGCCGCCCGCTTCTCCAGCAGAGCCAGCACGAGTGCCGAGCCTTGCTTCGCCTCCTCCAGCATCCCAGAGACCTTCTGCGACATCTGCGCGGGGAGGGAGAAGGTGCATCGTTTGCCACTTGACAGGACAGAAAAGCCATCCACCCCATGAATCCTGCTGGTGGCAAAGGGAGGGGGTGCCCAGGCATGAGGGGTCCCAGGGACTTCATCTCCATCTCTGTCCCACCTCATTCCTGCCACCAGGGCCCAGGCACACACAGAGCCCCCACTTACCGCAAGCTTGAACTTCTCATCTGTTATGTCTTTGAGGTTAATCATGACGTTGAAGTAAGCTCCGAACACAGCCGCTTCCAGCATTTTGGCTCCCACCTAGGAAAAGAGGCTTGCAAGAAGCTCTCCTGCTGAACGAGAGCACCACCATTTGGTCTTGCAGCAGGGCAGGACTCTTACGCTGCAGGACTCTTGCCCTCCCAAATCCAGTGGCACACAACACTTTCTAACCCGGTATTTTCAGGACACAGCTCCAGCAGTGGGAACCATTCATGGCCTTGCCACACAGGTGGGAAAATTCAGGCAAGGGCTGACGGAGGTCAACTCTCCTACAAGTGTTGCAAGCTGCCAGAAAGTTAGTGGGCAAAAACCACTGGCCAGTTTGGGAAGCATGGCTGAAGAGATGCAGCTCAGAAGTCAGGACACGATGGGACACTTTGCAGGGAAAAGCGGTGAGCCTGGCAGCCTCCAAAGCCCCAGCCGGGGCAGCGCGTGAGTCTGGGGCCATACCTGGATATCGGATTTGCAGGCCAGGTTGCAGTGGCATGCCAGCTCCTTCAGAGCAGGCCAGAGCCTGCTCACCTTCTCTGCCAGGGCACAGGGCACCCTCACAGCTGTCTTCAGGCCCTGTTGCATGGCAGCCATGCGTCTGGGATGGGGGACAGCCCTGGTGTGAGCGCTAGGTGGCTGTGTTCCCCCAGTCTGCAAGTCCCCACCAGCCCAGCTCACCTCTCCCGCTCTTCAGGGGTACTTTTTGGCAGCTTCAAAGCTTCCTGCAGGCAAAGAAAAGTAGATTTGCTGCTGTTTGCTCCAAGAACCCACGTACCTTGCACCGGGGGCCAGGGCAGATAGCTCCCATGTTCTTGCAAACCTCCTTTAGGTGATGATGTCCCTTTCCCTGGCCCTGGCTTGGGCCAGAGTCACAGCCTTGCTCCTAAGGACACTGGCGCACACTGAAGCCAGCCCCCCTCCCAGCTGGAAAGCCCCCCTGCTCCCTGGTGGGACATCTGCCACTGGTGGGACCTCACCATGTAGCTGCTGAAGGCACGGGAGTCAGAATCGACCATCACCACCAGCTCGTCCATGGCCTGGTGGAAGGGGGGGATCAGCTTCCTCATGATGGGGTCCAGCTCCTCAAACTGCCGCTTCCCGTAGCTCATCAGCCCCACCATGCAGCCCAGCGCCGCTCCCTGCAAGGGCACGGGGGTAAATTCTCCAGCAGAACGCAATGCCCGCCACTACCACCATGGCAGCTCCCCTTGGGGGAACCCCCCAGGCAGGCAGGGACCCCGTCCCACTGCGGGGCACGTACCAGGGCAGCTGTGGCTGCGGACACGGAGCCTCCTCCTGGCGCTGCTGACCTCCCTCCGACTGCTCGCACAAAGGCACCCAGTGGCTTGGCCACCAGCCCCCTGTCCACCTCTCCTGCCTGCACCAGGTACCTGCAGCACAGTGGCCCCATGGGTCAGAGCCCCCCAAGTGCAGGAACACCCACCAGTCCCTTCTCACCCAGCACTGCCCTCTCCAACAGGTTTTCATCCACCCCTTGGCTCTGCAGGGGGGCTGAGAAGGGGGCTAGCCCAAAAAACCCAGCAGGATGGTCAGGAGAGGACAAGGAGCCCCATGGGGACAGACAGACAGCTGGAGTGCACATGTCCTGGTGGTGTGGGGGGTTACTCTGCATTAGACAGGGTGGGCTCCTGCAAACAGCATTTGGTGGGACAGAAGCACACCTGCAGCCATATCCCCAGGGGATAACAAGGACTTAAAGTGCATGTCCTGATTTCACCTTGGAACAGGTGGATTCTCCTTCCTCTCCCCACACAGACGTGTTTTACACCAGGCACTGAAGCACAGCGCCTCTCATTGGAGGGCAAAGTGTGAGCCAGATGCAGTGAAATGTGGGATAGGGATGGAGTGGAGGATTTAACACATACATGCTCAAGTTTGGCCATGAAACCTGCTCCTGCTGCCTGCCCAAGTGACCTGGAGCCCCCCCCCCCACGTTCACAACCATCAGCATTTGGGGGCAGGGACCACCCCGCGCCTGCACAACACCCAGCAGAGATGTCCCCTGGGTGTGAAGAGGAGGCAGGTGTAGGCGTCACTCCTAAAACAAGCTGAGTGCAAGACGCAGGCAGCGGGATCCCCCGTCTGGGCAGGGATGGGCACCATGATGAGAAGCAGGGTGGGGGTCCCTACTCGATGATGCGCTCCCGGGGGTGAAACGGAGACAGGGAGTCCAGGCCCAGCCGGCTGACCACCTGCAAGGAGCAGCACCACCGTGTCAGCCCCGTCGTGCTAAGTCCCATTGCATCCTCATTCCCTGCTGTTAATTAACCATGGGTGATCCAGCCCTAGGACAGTGTTGCTCAGGCCACCACCCAGTGAGAGGACAGCTGGCGTCATGAGTCCGTCCCATCCCAGACTTGGGGGCGGCGTGCAGCTGCCTACAAGTGACTGGAAACAGCACCGATAAATAATTAGCTTGCTCTTATCTAGCACGTTCCCCATAGGGTAGAAAAGTCCCTCCCTCCTGTAGCTGAAAAGCAGGGCCTGTCTCCTCATTTCCAGATTACGCTGGTCCTGGGGCAGTTTCCCATAACACCATGCACTGTCCTTGAGCTCTGGGGAGGTCTCCTTCCCTTCCTGGCCTCCATGCATGCAACCTGGGCAGCTGCTGCCTGCACTCTGTCCTCACGGATGGGCTCTCTGCTCCCTGAGCATCTCACCATCCTCAGGGCAATAAAGCAACTTGTCCCCCTCACTGTACCCTCATAGCTTGCCAGGCACCGTCCCTGGAGACAAGTGTCACACCTGGGGGCTGCTGTGGTCCCAAATCTCTGCTCAGTGCCACTTTGGGAGGTTGGGGGGGGGCGGGTGGGTGTCTCTCATGACCCCAGCCTTATGTTGGTACCAGGAGGAGCCATGTTACCAGCCTGATCTTCTGTTCCTCCTCCAGGATGAAGAGTTTTTCCTTCTTGATGTAAAACTCAGCTGTGTCCAGCATGGCCTTCTTGGGGACAAGCCCCACCAGCTGGGACCCCACCACGGGAAGGTTCAGTGCCTGCGAAGGACATCAGAAACGTGACTGTCCCCAGAGCCACCTGCACTGCCGCCGCTACCCCCCCAGCCTGGTGGTCCTCATCCCTTCCCAGGACCTGGGGAGCTCATGGAAAAGCCTTCAATAGAGAAGCTGGGGGCTAGCAGCAAGTTGCTGAGCTTTAGGGATTTTTGTGCCATTCAGCGCTCTGCCTAGATTGGCTGAGCTGAGCATGAGATAAAACAGAGCCTGACCTGAGGATGGGGAGAAAAACTTGGAGGGAGACATCATACGCGAAGCCCCCACTGAAACAAGCGTGGTGTGCCATCCTGTGCCACCCACCTCCGCATCTCGGCAGACCTCCTCGTAGACAGCGTGGAGCGGCGTGGTCTCAAAGTCTAGCAGGTTCGTCGAAACCTGGGCTATATTCTCTTCCTCCAAATACCAGCCTATGCCCTGCACCTTCTTCAAGCGCCCGGGCTGCCAAGAACTGCCACGGTCAAGGCATGGCCCAGGAGGCATGGGGGCAAGCAGGTTTGCTCCCAGCGTGCCGCTGGCACGGGGGTACCTGGTCGGCGCCGCGACCCTGCTCGCGGAGGTTGAGGGCAATGCGGTGAGCCAGCTCCTTGGTGCACAGCAGGTTGATGTTGTACGCGATAAGGAAGGTCCGGGCACCTGTCACTGTGGCCCCCCACTGGGGGACAAAGGTTGGGGGCCCAAAATCGGGAGCCCATTCTGGTTTTGCAAGCTGGGGGGGAGGGAGGAGAGCGTGTGGGGTGGCACTGCCAAGCAGCATGAGCCACCTTCCTGGGAATGGCTTCCCCCTCCCCAGCCAGCATCTACCACGACCACCTCCATGTTCAGCACCACCCAAAGTGTTTCATCAGCTCCTCTCAGTGCAAAGGGACTATGCCAGCTCCTGGCACCCCCTCCAAAGCTGGGGAGGTGCGGCTCAGCTCTGCCTGGCCCATGACACCCAGCCAGGTGCTGCCAGGCTCACCTTCTCGGGGAGCGCCTCGTACTCCCCAGCGCGGATGGCAGGCAGGGCTTTCCTGCTCTCCTCCCGCGCTGCCTCTCCATACAGGTACACTGCAAGACAAAGCCGGGGCTGAGCACCACCAGGCAGGGACTGGTGACACATCGTCTAGCAGGGAGCAAACCCCATTTGGTTCAGCTTTTGCAAAAGGTGTGCGGTCTCTCCACAGCTGGAAGCATGGGGGGTGAGACGGGATGGGCAGACGTTCCCAGCCCCCACTCACCAGGCACCCCCAGCTCTGCTGCCAAGCGCTGCCCGAAGACGTGGGCGCAGGTGACACACTCCTCCATGCTGACGTTCATCACCGGCACAAAGGGGCAGACGTCCAGGGCACCCATGCGAGGGTGTTCACCTGGTGACGGGGCAGATATAAAGATGGGAGCTGGGAAGAGCAAGCAGACAAGGAGGGAGGACAGCCCTTTCCCAGCCTCTTTTGCAGACTGGGCACTGCCGCCATGAGGAAAGTTGAGTTTGCAGCAGTAATGTCTACTCCAGCCCAGGGACAGGAGCGATTCAGCCTCTCTGAATCACGAGGATGAGCAAGAGCTTTGCACGGTCCCACCACCATCCATCCCAGCAGCAGTGCTTGCTGCAGGTGCAGTAACGTGCCATGCTTGGTCACTGGCAGCTGGTTTTAGCTCCAGCCATGCAAGGTGAACCCAGAGCTGACCACGCACTGCAGCCAAGGGATGCTCCGCACCAGATCAGCTCCTGTGCCGCCCCCAAGCTCACCCGTGTGCCGGCTCATGTCGATGAGCTGCCCAGCCTTGCGGGCCGCACTCAGTGCCCCTTCGACGACAGCCTCAGGGGACCCCACAAAGGTGTAGACAGTGCGGTTGGTGGAGGCACCGGCATCCACATCCAGCAGCACGCAGCCCGGTGTCTGGGAGATGGCCTGCCCCAGTGCATCGATCACCTGTTGGACAGCAGAGGGGGGCAAGGTGGCTGAGCTGGCCAGACCCCTGCTACAGCCCCAGCTTTGCAAGGCAGGAGACGCCTTTTCTCAGTTCTCTCCCTTCCCACCAGTGCTAGGGTTGGGGATGACCCCACGACCAGTGGGGATGCAGTCCTGAGCTGCAGAGGATGCGGGATCCAAAGGCACAAGCATCTCACTCCTACCCAGGGGGTTTGGGACACCCCTGGCTCCCAGTGAGCCCCAAACCTGCCATGGCTGGGGAGAGGCACCTGGTTGCTGCTGCAAGTCAGAGAGCACCATCACAAATTGCTGTTCTTGAGGATACTGTCCCCTGCCAGCTTCAAAACAGATTTGGCTCTGTGAAGCCTGTTCACTGGGGGAAGCAGTGGTTTTATTGCAATTTGGGGTTTACTGAATTCCCCCGCCCCTGGCAGGGCCAAAGTTCAGCCTAGGGCTAATGCCCAGCACAGATCCCATTAAGCTGGGTGGCGTGTTTTGGCACAACTGCAAGCAGTATTTCTCTAAGGGGATATGCCAGACCACCCCAAGCCCTGGTGCTACAACAACCTGCAGGCAGTGAGGAGAGCGAGGTCTGAGCCCCCACTTCTCAATGAGGTGCCAAAAGGGAGCAGGGGCTGCCTTTGGGCATTTTCGGCATTAGCCAGGCACGGAAAGGTGCATAGCACTTCAAAGGAGGCAGGGCAGAGTCTGGCAGTGGGTGCTGCCTGCACGGCCCCTCCACCGGGGCAGTCCAGCCACCCATACCCCAGCATTGCCCACCCCTCAGCCCCTCCACATGCTCCCTCACCTCCTTGTTATTCCCCTCCGAGAAGTTGGGGACACATTCCACCAGCTTGGTCATGGTCCCGGGGTCTGCCTGCACCCCACGGCCTCCGGCTCAGCTTCTCACACCCTGTGGGTTTCCCAGCCCTTTCCTGTCCCGCTGCAGAGCAAAAGCTTCCCAGCACCCAACCCGATTGCCTCTTCCCCCAGCCAGGGTTTCTCATTAACTGCATCAATCAGGAGCCAGAAGTCAGAAAGGGTCTTAGATAAACAGCGTGGTACTGTCCCTTCTGTGTCTGGAGCAGCTCAGGAACAAGGGGCACAGCCTGCTTGCCAGGGCCGGCATTCAACACTAAATAACCAGCACCACCAATTAATTGCTAGGAGAAGGTGATATCACATGCAGAAAAGCATCTGCTGCACCGTGCTGTGGCTACTAGATAGGGCACCCAGCTCCTGCCCAGGGCACAGTATCAGGACCACCAGCACTACATGACGGTGCAGGAGAGGTGCTTCCCAAGACCCCCAGGATGGGCACCCCAGGAC